>PVKB01005313.1:0-102143 GCA_004027205.1 Ctenodactylus gundi
AAAAAAAAAAAAAAAAAAAAGACTTAATTTGTCTGTATTTATAATTAAATTTAGATTTAGAATTACTAACCTTCTGGGTGTAGTGGCACATTGTGTAATCCCATCTATTCTGGAGGCTGAGGTAAGATCACAGTGGTAGGCCAATTTGAGCAATTTAGTAAGATCTATTTCAAAATAAAAAAGGGCTGGGGATGTGCTCATTGTAGAGCACCCCTAAATTCAATCCCAGGATTGCCAAAAATAAAATAAATAAATAAATAAACTACTGGTCTTTTTAGGCATTGCTAATAGTCAGCCTTAACCTCTGGCAAGAGGTTATGACAAAAAGACCAGGCCGTCAATCTTAGACTGTGTTTTTTTTTCAATGTTCTCCCACCCCTTAGACTAATTTTTACTTTTAGTATTGATGTACTCAAGTACCAGGTTATTGATCAACACTATTATTTTAATGTGAATGAGACCATTCCCACAACTGGTACTAAATTCATTACCTAGATACTGGTGTGACTTAATCATTTTTGTGTAGTCTCATGTGGTTCAGTAATTTCTGAAAAACTTGGATGAGCTAGAAAATACTCTCTCTTAGGCAGCCTATCCCCTTTGCCCATCAAAGGTATATAAAATGATAAAAATTGTGGACCCTAAAGGTAAATGAATGTGAACTGTGGACTGCACTAGCCATATAATCTGAGCTGGCATTCCATGACACCAAAAGACATTTTACATCTTTTTTTTTCCTGAAACAGGGTAATCCAGGCTGATTCTGAACTCACTATGTAGCCCAGGCTGGCCTTGAACTCCCAGCAATCCTCCTGCTTCAGCGTCCTGAGAATTATGCACCACCGTGCCTGGTTTATGTGGTGCTGGGGATTTGAACTCAGGTACTTAGCACTTGCTAGACAAGTGCTATAACTACTGAGCTATTCCTCCTGCCCCACATTTTACATTTTACAATACTGAAAATGCCTGACTTAACCGTATGTCCTAAAAGGACATACTTGTCTTGAGTATAGGGATCATGACATATCCATCTTGTATCTCCCAGTCTTCAGAACAACCTCTCCCTAGGACAGATGCCATGTAAGATAGCTGGTTGTGTCATATACATGTTAACATAGCCGCTGAAATCAGGTAGTCAGAAAAAAACTGCCACTTACTAGCTTTGTGACTTGTGAACACTGTACTTATCATTCCCAGACCATCGCAACAATATGAGGATTATAAAATTAATAGAACCTCCTTCATAGGGTTGTGAGGATTCATTTGAATATGAATATCTGGCACTCGATACATGTTAACTATCATTACAACATAAATACTAAATATAAAGATTACATTTCTGCCAGCATTTATGCTTACACCTAAGAGACATGAACATGAATCATCTGATGACACCATTCTTTTCTTAGTGAAGTCATCTGTCGTTTCTTCTGTTCATGTAAACAGAATTTTGCTTAGATGTATGGCTCATTGGATAAGGTAGCTGATCATTTGCCGACCATTCATGTAATTGCTCCAAATAATTTTATTGTTTTTAGAAATTATTTTGAGGTTGGAGGCATAGCTCAGAGTTTGAGAGCACTTGCCAGTTAGAGTGGTTGTTTAGCAAGCGTTAGGCCTTGGGTGTGATTCCTCTGCACCACATAAGCTGGGCCTGGTGACACACACCTTTAATCCCAGCACTCAGGAGGCTGAGGCAGGAGGATTTTTGTGAGTTCGAGGCCAGCCTGTGCTATAAGTGAGTTCAGGACCAGGGCAGACAAAAAAAATTCTCTTTCAGGCTAAGTAAATATAAAGCAAGAGTCACTGAAGAGTGCTGAGGAGGAAAAGCAGGGAAGCTGCTCATTCAGTGCTCACCAGGATATATATATATATAGAAGGGGCAATTCAGAGCCAGTGTTAAGCAAATAATGAGCAAATAAACCAAAAACCCCTTCCATTCTCCCAACAGAGAAATGCTAAGGAAAGCAACTGAACTGCAGGTAAAACAAATTAGAATTTCACAGCCTATTCTGCATTAAATTTGAATTCATGACTTGGCAAAGTACTTGTAAATTATATATAGGCATGTGGCTCTGAGTAATTTCCAGGTAAGTAGATCCTTTAGTCAAAATGGCTGACTAAACAGATAATGATATATGCTAATGTCTACCACGGCAAAACTGCAATATGAAGCAAAGCTTCAATATCAAGGTCACAAGCTTAAAGAACAACCTCTTCCTCATTTCTTCGGCATAGAAGAAGCAGCTGAAAAAACTAGTAGTCAACACAGGGTACTTCTATTTGGTGGCTGCCTAAGCACTTTCATCATAGGAATTGCCTTTTTTTGCTTTGCTCTCCTAGGTTTTGGGTGTGGTTTTTCTTTTTCCAGTTCTTTGTCTTTTAATACAACCCTTTTATGATCTCTCCCGCCTCAAATTCTCCTCTCCTCATTCACTTTCTGAACTAATCTCCCTCTCTTACTCCCCACCTTCATTAATTCTTAAATGTCATTCTGTCAAAGTTGTCCTATGCTCTTCCTGCCCCAGTACCAGTTGTACACAGCAGAATGTCTTTTAGTGTATTTTTATTGTTAAGCATTTTCAATGTATAATTACATGCATATATACAAAACATCTTAATTATTTTTTCTTCCCCTTTCTCTCCTACCCATCGCTAGATACCTTCTAGTATATTCTTAAGAACCAATTTAAATTCATAGCATTTAAACATTATTTCCTGCCCAATAATTTCCCAGTGATGTTTCCATTTATGGGAGACAAAGTGAGAAAATAAAAATGGATCCCTGAGAACCCAGGCTTCAGTATACTTGAAACTTAATATACAGCTCTGTAATTAGTGGCAATATTCCTGTGCAACAACAGTCTAGCCCTGGTAAAGTTACTGTACTTGGAAATGGTACAATAAAATCCAAACTGGCCTGGGAAACAGAGGAGGCAAGTAATTTAATAATGAGAAAGATCACCATTTGAAACAAAACGCAGTCTTCTCACTAGCAGAGTCAAACAAAGAAACAAGCCACTCTTTTGCTAGTAGGCCCATTATTCTACCAACGTATAGTCATGTGCCTGTACCAGTCAGACACAAGGCGGAATAGATATACCTGAAGAGATTCTGGAGACTTGCTGTGCATTCTTCTCGACTGAAGAAGAGAGAACTCAAGGCTCTTTCTCACAGGTGCTTTCCCCAAAAGGCTAGTTTCTATCCTGTCACTTGGAGGTACTGGATTATTGCTTCAAATTCTATCAAAATCTCTATTTAGAAATACCTGACCTTCATCTAGTTTTCATTTTATGTTATGTTATTTATTTATTTATTTTTTTAGTGCTGAGGACAGAACCCAGGGTTTCGAGGTTGCTAGGCAGGCACTCTACCACTGAGCTAAATCCCCAACTCCATGTTTTTTATGAGACAGGGTCTCACACTTTACAGTCCAGGCTGGTCCTGATCTCACTATGCAAATCAGGCTGGCCTTGAACTCACGGCAACCCTCCTACCTCAGCTTCCTGAGTGTTGGGATTACAGGCATACAAGACCATGTCTGGCTTATGTCATATGGAGGAATCAAACCCAGGGCCTTGTTTTTAAGGAATAACTCTAACCGCTGTGTTATTCCTCCAGCCACAGGTTGGTCTTGCATTCACTATGGAGGCCAGGCTGCCCTTGAACACAGACAATCCTCCTGCCTCAGCCTCCCAAGTGCTGGGATCATTCGCATGCACCATAATGCCTAGTTTATCTGGTGCTGGGGAGTTGAATTCAGGGCTTTGTGCTTGCTAGGCAAGAGCTTTAAGAGTTTAGCTGTGCCCCTAGCCCCTTCACCTAGTTTTGATTATTTTATTTTTAATATATTTTTTTTAATGCACAGGGGCTGGAAGAAAACCACAGTGGCTGGAGTGCTTATCCACAAGCGCAAGGCCCTGAGTTTGATGCCACAGTGTCTGGGAGTGATGTTGTATGCCTGTGATCCCAGCACTGGGGAAGCTGAGACAGGAGGGTTGCTCTGTGTCAGCCTGGGCTACACTATGAGTTCAGGACCACCGGGGCTACATAGAAAGAACTTGTCTCAAAAAACAAAAAAAAAAAAAAAAAAAAAAAAAAAAAAAAAAAAAAAAAAAAAAAAAAAAAAAAAAAAAAAAAAAAAAAAAAAAAAAAAAAAAAAAAAAAAAAAAAAAAAAAAAAAAAAGCCACAGCTGGGCCCTCTGGCACAGATCTATAATCCCACTATTCTGGGAGGCTAAGGAAGAATGGTTCCATGTTTGAGTGCAGCCTATGCAATTCAGTGAGGACCATTCACAAAATCAAAAATAAAAATTGGTTGAGGATGTAGTTCAGTGTGAGGGCACTGAACTAGATCTTTAGTACCATGATAGGTGATAGACAGACTGATAGGTAGGTAGACAGATGCTATAGTATTCAGAGGGAAATCATCTTCAAATTATAATCCTTTAAAATAAAAACAAAGACAAAGGTGATTCTGATTTTCAAATGGGACTTCAGTATTATCTAGCTCTTGTTTTTTGTTTTCTGTTGTTATACCAATGCCAATTACTTCCCAGTACTATGAAAAAGCTAGAAACAGAAAGAATTACCTAGGTGGGTGTGGTGGCACATGTTTGCACTCCTAGCACTGAGAGGCTGAGGCAAGATGACCAAGTTTGAGGCCACCTTAAGATATATAGAGAGTTCAGGACCAGCCTTAAACTACAGGGTGCGACTATGAAAAAAAAATAGTCCGCAAAACAGAATGTAATTCTGAACTTTGAAGAAAAGCTAAATAAATGATTGTAACAATGCCATAGCAAGCATAATGCTTTTGAAGAGCCATAATTTTTAAAGTGAGCTGGCATATATTAGGTAAGTGCTCTAATCATAAGCCACATCCCAGACCCTCAAATATTTATTATTTTTGAAAGGTCACCAATGACCTGTAAGTTATGATGGCCTGCCAGGACATTCTCAGATAGTCATTGAATGAATGTAGTTTCTATCTTCTTTGTTTTTGATGCTCATTCTTCCTCACTCATCATTTCAAATCACTCCTGAAACTCTCTATTTTTTTATGCCATCATTTTTCTTCCTTCCTGTTACTTCCTAGAATCTTAAAAAATTAAACTATTCAACACCTACTCATTTTTCAAAATCTTATTCAAATGACATTACTAACGCCTTCAACATCCCATCATAGTCATTCTTCTTCAGAGAGTCTACAGCACTTAATCCTGGTATATGAATATAACATTGTATTCTAATTGTTATTCTCTCTCCCTTTTTCCTTTAGAAAGAAGTATTTTTGGGCATGAAAAATGGTTTATCAATTTATGTCTTTTGGGTCTAGCAGATGATTTGCCACTTACAGATAGTTAACAGTGTTTGTATAAGTGCCAGTAAGTGGCAGTACTAAGACCAGACCCACCTTTTCAGTGTCCTTTCCATTTGTTCTCTGCAGAAAAGATGGCTTAAAAGCAACTAAAGCTTATAGTCACACTTCTCATTTCTTATTTTGAGAAAGTGCTCAGAGTCTCTGATTTTGTCCCTTTCCTTAGTCACTAAATCCTGACATTTAGTCCTTTTCAACCTTTCATTTGGTAGTGACCTGGCCAAGAATAAATTTCTCCCCTTCGTTCACACACACACACACACACACACACACACACACACACACACAGACAGACACAGAGAGAGAGAGAGAGAGAGAGAGAGAGAGAGAACACGAGCTGGGGGTATATCTAGGAAGCAGAAGGACCCGGTGCAATTCACCAGCACCACATTAACAGCTAGGTATGGTGGTGCATGCCTGTGATCCTGGCCCTTGGAAGGACTGCTGTTGAGTCCTAGGCCAGCCTGGGCTTCACAGAGGGTACACCCTGGATTACAGAGAAAGAAACGAGAGAGTCAGAGTCAGAGAGAGAGAGAGAGAGAGAGAGAGAGAGAGACAGAGAGAGACAGAGAGAGACAGAGAGAGACAGAGAGAGACAGAGACAAAGTATTTGTAGTACTGAGGATTGAGCCCAGAATCTTCACTCTGAGCTATATTCCCAGTCCATATTTTAGTTGCTGAATTACTTTTCCTGGGCTAAATTTGTGATCCTCCTTCCTCAGCCACCCAGTGCAGTGGAGTTAAGGCCTGAGTCATCTGGTTTGACTAAGAACCAGACTTTCTAACTAGAACTGTAGGGGCTGGAGGAATAGTTCAGAGGTTAAAGTGCCTGCCCAGCAAGCTCAAGGCACTGAGTTGGATTCCCTAGCACCACATAAGGTGGGCATAGTGGTGCATGTCTGTAGTCCCAGCAATTGGGAAGTTGAGGCAGGAGGATTGTCATGAGTTCAAAGGCAGCTTGGGCTCCACAGTGAATTCAGAACCAGCCTTGACTGCGGAGCAAGACTCTGTCTCAAAAAGAAAAAGAAACTGTATTCTGATTCTCATTCAAGTAGCAGTACCACACAGCTATCCTATGATTTGCTCATTCATGTTTTCTACCAGAGGATTACAGAAAATAGAAGTTTTGTTATTTTCTTATCTCAAACCATATTTAAAACCCTGGAATTGATTCTAAAACTTAGGCACAATATACTTTCACCTGACATTTTATATAGAAGTTTAAAGAAAAGGCTCCAGGATGAAACTGAAATAACTTAAGCTCTTCATGATGTAGCCTTGTCTATTCCAGTTATCAACAGATTATTTATCTGTGCTTAGGTCCACAGGGTTCACTTGAGATGTTCTCTCTCCTTTTCCTATTAATGTAATGTGATACAATGTAATGTAATAATATGAACTGCTCATCTGAAGACAACTTCCTTGTGGGACAGATTTTGTGATCATTTTTTTTGCAATAGGGGTTCACTCTGTAGTCCAGGCTGGTCTTTAACTCACTATATAGTTCAGCTTGGCCTTGTATTCATAGCAATCCTCTTGCCTTAGCCCTCTGAATTCTGGGATTACAGGTGTGTTTTCACCATGCCTATCTTATATGGTGCCAGAGAATCAAACCTGAGGCCTCGTGCTTGCTAGGCAAATACTTCAATGGCTGAGTTATGCTCCCAACACTTAGTTCACTGTGACTAACTTTACTGGAAATATCTTTATGGTCACAATCTTGTGCTTCTCAGAATTCAGTAACTTTAGTAACTTCCTATGTTTGGTCATGGTTAAAGTTGCTAACCATGACCAGAACTGTTTAAGATGCAAAAACTGTAAGAACAAGAATATATTCATTTTCTGCGTAATTATTTTTGTAATGTACCCCATTTCCTTTCCTGGGGCTAGGGACATAGATTAGTGATAGAGTACTGCCTATCTCTGAGCTTGAGCACAGTGATTAGAGGCTTGCCTAGCAAGCACAAGGCCCTGAGTTCAATTCCCCAGCATCACATAAGGTGGGCACTGTGGGGCACACCTGTAATCCCAGCACTTGTGAGGTAGAGGCAGAAGGACTGCTGTGAGTTCAAGGCCAGTCTTGGCTACATAGCAAGTTCAGGACCAGCTTGGATTCCAAAGCAAGACCCTGTCCTAAAAAAAAAAAAAAATCCATTATTCCCTAGCATCTCATAAACTGGGTGTGAGTAATCCCAGCACTCTGGGATGCTGAGGCAGGAGGATTGCTGTGAGTTCGAGGCCAGCATGGTGAGTTCAGTTCTTAATTACATCAGAAAAACTTCTGTCTACAATAGGTATAGATTATCTTTTTTTTTTTTTTTTTGGGGAAACAAGATCTCACTCTGTAGTCCAGGCTGGTCCTGACCTCACTATGTAGCCCATGCTGGCCTCAACTCATGGCAATCCTGCTTCAGTGTTCTGTGCTGGGATTATAGGCATGTGCCACTACACCAAGCTTATGAGGTGCCAGGGAACTGAACCCAGTGCTTGTCCGGCAAGCACTGTAACTGCTGTGCTATTCTCCCAGCCCAGTGTTTTTTTCTTTTTCTTTTTTCTTTTTGGTCTCGCTCTGTAGTCCAGGCTAGTCCTGAACTCACTATGGAGCCCAGGCTGGCCTTGGACTCACAACAATCCTCTTGCCTCAGCCACCTGAGTGCTGGGATTACAGGCGTGCACCACCACGCCCAGTTTATGTGGTGCTGGGGAATCGAACTCAGGTACTTAGCATTTGACTTAGCGCTTGTACAAGCGCTTTAACTGCTGAGCCGTTCTTCCAGCGTCCCATCTCCCTCCGCCCCCCCCCCCCCCCCCCCCCCCCCCCCCGCCCGGTTTTTAAACTTTAGAAGAGAATATCAATGCCCCTTGCCCAATTCTTTTCGTTTTTATTCTAAATGACCCACAGTTCCCTAATTATTGGATGTACTGCACATTTCAAGTGCCCCTCCTTTGGAACCAATTGCTCACCCTGTTCCTATCAGTGTAAACTAGCCTTAGATGAGGCTGGTTAGTGAGACTAGTGTCTTATTTTCCACAAAGAGTTAACTCTTTCAGTATAATCCTCTGAGATCTTTATGAATACTTGACTGTCAGAAAATGTATTTGCTTTTCTTTCAGCTTCAAATTATCAGCAGGCCAAAAGCAAAAAAGAAATATTTTTCTAGCTGGGTATGGTGATGCACATCTCTAAATCTAGCACTCTGGAAGGCTAAGGCAAACTCCAGAGAAGCTGGGGCAACTATGTGACTGAGGAGACCCTGTCTCAAAATAAAAAAGGAGCACTCTGGCACGCTGACACAGGAAGATCCCAAGTTTGAGCTCAGCATAGGCAATCTGGTGAGGGTCTTGGAAAAAAAAGCGCTGGTGATGTAGTTCACTGTAAAGGACCTGGGTTCAATCTTCAGTACCACAATAAATAAAAATAGTTTTTCTTTTAAAAAAAAGATTGTTTTTCTTAAAACCTGGACAACTTGACTTTTAAGCATACAAATATTAGTTGAAACATTTACATACTAGACAAGATTACCTTTACAATTCCTTCCTATGATGCTAAAGCTCAGGATTAGGGAGAAATATATATACATGCTTGCCTAGCAAGCACAGGCCGAGTTTGACTTCCCAGCCCCATATATAAGGTGATCATGGTGGCACATACCTGCACACACCTGTAATCCCAGCACTTGTGAGGCTCAGGAAGGAGACCTGCTATGAGTTTGAGGCCAGCTTGGCCTATATAGTTTGAGTTAAGGAGCAGACTTGACTACAAAGAAAGATCTTGTTTAAAAAAAAAAAAAAAAAAGAACCAGGGGCTAGAGGAATGACAGCGGTTAAAGAGCTTGCCTAACAAGTGAAAGTCCCTAGGTTTGATTTCCCAGCACCATATAAAGATGGGTGTGGTGATGCACACCTGCAATCAC
This sequence comes from Ctenodactylus gundi, assembly GCA_004027205.1. Classification (NCBI taxonomy): domain Eukaryota; kingdom Metazoa; phylum Chordata; class Mammalia; order Rodentia; family Ctenodactylidae; genus Ctenodactylus; species Ctenodactylus gundi. The sequence continues at coordinate 9,295 of PVKB01005313.1, forward strand.
AGCACTCAGGAGGCTGAGGCAGGAGGATTGCCAAGTCCAAGGCCAGTCTGGGCTACATAGTGAGTTCAGGACCAGCCTGTGCTACAGAGTTAGATCCTGCCTCAAAAGAAAAGAAAAGAAAAGAAAAAGAACCAATGAATCACAAATATAGTGATGGTAGAAGCAGAACTTTCCATGACAGTCTTAGTGTATTCTAATTTTTCACTATAAACCATATACAGAATCCTGGCAAGAAACTTAAGGCGGTCTGAAGAACATAAATTTCTAATTATACTGCATATTCCTTCCCAGCACTTTAATATCTGTGCTATTCCTCTGGTCCCAAACTTGTTTGTTGTTATTGTGATCCTGTTATAAACCGGAATGAGGAATAGCACAGTAGTCAGAGTGCTAGCCTAGCAAGCACAAGGCAGTGTGTTTAATTCCCAGTACTACATAAGCAGGGCGTGGTGGTGCATGCCCGTAATCCAGCACTTGGGAGGCTGAGTCAGGAAGACTGTCAGGAGTTCGAGGCCAGTCTGGGCCACATACGGAGTTCAGGCCCAGCCTGTACTACACAAGACCCTGTCTCAAATAAATAAGTCGGTAAGTAAATACATAGGAATGAGAGTCATTCCTAGATAACAAGATAAACACAGGTACACACTATTTACTAACTGAACCATTTCTTCAGAAGTGAAACAAAGTATTTTTAGGAATAAAATTTAACAGTAACATGAAGGTATTGGTTGCATCTCAAAGAAATAAGTGACTTTCCAGTCATGTAATAGTAACTTACAGCTATTACTCTTCATAGTATTAACAGAATATTCACAGTAGTTAATTTTTATTACATATTATTTGCCAGGCATTGTGCTATTTTAAAATTTCATTTCAATTCTCATAACTTTTTGGGAATATGAGTTATGTATACTGAGATACAAGGAATGTGAGTGCTCTGCTTAGAGTTGTAATAATGGAGGTACCTAGCAACTGTCCTCTTAATCACTGTGCCCTATGCTTCACTGCAGTTACATAAAAAGTTTCAATACCAGTTACTCTCCATTCTGCCCCTCCTTCAAAGCAAATGAAAGAGCTCCTTGCACCAGCCTTTTGGGAGGCTGAGGCAGAAGGATCCACAAGTTTTAGCCCACCTTGGGCAGCTTAGTGACTTATCAAGACCTATTTCAAAATAAAAATTAAAAAAGGCTTGGGGGACTAAAATAGGAATGGTTAGATTGTTTGTCTAGCAAACACAAGGACCTGACTTTGATTCCCCAACATCACACAAGCTGGGCATAATGGTGCATGCCTGTAATCCCAAAACTTGGCAATCTGAGGTAGGAGAATTTCTTTGAGTAGGAGGTCACCCTGGGTTACAGAATAAGACCTTGCTTCAAAAAACAAACACCTAAAAAATAAATAAATCTAATATAAATAAAAATGGGGCTGCAGCTCAGAGAGAAAGCCTTGGGTTCAATTCCCATTACTGGAAACTCAAAAAAAAAAAAAAAAAAAAAAAAGTATCCCTTTCACTCCAAAGTTGTTAACACTGAATATAATATTTAACATTTCTGTAAGGAGCATGGTAATGAATTTATGATGGCTCCTTCTCTGTGGGCTTCTCATTGTGCACCCTTCCAGAATAAGCTGTAGCCTTGCTGGAGAAGTTTTCACAGCTTGAAAGAACAAACAAAAAAGGTTTTTGTCGGGCTGGGAATACAGTTCAGTGGTTAAAGCGTTGGCCTAGCCTGTGAAGGAAGGCCTTAAATTCAATTTTCAAACACCACATAAAAACTAGCCAGGTTTGGTGGTGCATGCCTATAATCCCAGTTTGGGAAGCTGAGGCAGAAGGTCTGCTGTGAGTTTAAGGTCATCCTGGGCTACACAGTGAGTTTAGGACCAGCCTGGACTACAAAGCAAAAGTCTCTCTCAAAAAAAAGAGGTGTTTTTTTGGTCAATTAATTTGGAATAAGGGGATGATTTATTGTTTTAATAAGGTTCGGTGTGTCCTCATTTATTATTTCTCCTAGAAACTGTTTGTTCATATCTTCTCCCCATCTTGAGTTAAATATTTATTTTACTGATTTTTTTTTTTAAATGTGGTACTAGGGATTCAAACTCAGGGCCTGGAGCTTATTTTATTGATGTGCAGGCAGTCATACATATTCTGGACATATTAATATCTGGAGATTAAATTAAAAAATGAGGGCTAGGGGTGTAGTTTTGTTGTAGAGATCTTGCCTACAATGCATAAAAGGCCCTAGTTTGCTGGTTTAAACTAAAGCATCACCCTCTACACTCCCCACACAAACAGTTAGCTAAACTTTCATTATTGTGCGCCATTTACCAAAGAAAATTCTGGGTAGATTAAAAATAATGAAACTGTGGGCAGGAAGTAAAGTACTTGCCTAGTAAGCATAATACCCTGAGTTTGATTCTCCATCACCATATAAGCTGGGCGTGGTGGCACAAACCTCTAATTCTAGCCCTTGGGAGACTAAGGCAAGAGGATTGCCATGTGTTCAAGGCCAGCCTAGGTTCCACCACAGTGTGTTCAGAACCAGCCTGGACTAGATAGCAAGACTCTGTCTCAAAAACAGAGAGGGGGGGAGAGAGAGAGAAAGAGAGAGGGAGAGAGAGAGAGAGAAAGATAACAAAACCATAAAAATATAATCCTTCCTTATGACAGTTTGTCAGTTTCTTGTTATTAATAAGGTATGCACTAATGCTGATGAAAAAGTAATTTAAATAGGCAAAACATCACTGATGACAGAAGAGACCTGGTATAAGAGTAACATGACTGAGGTTTCAACTCAACTCCAGATAGAATGGCCTAAGTCAAAAAAACAATTGTTGGTGAGGATACAGAAAAAAAGGAACTCTACTCCACTGCTGGTGGGAATGCAAGCTGGTACAACCATTATGGAAAGCAGTCTGGAGGTTTCCTAGAAAGCTGAGAATGGAAATCCCATCTGATCCAGCTACTGACCAACTGGGCATATTCCCAAAAGAAATAAAGTCAACATACCAAAAAGACATATGCATATTTATGTTTATAGCAACACAATTCATAATAGCCAAATCCTGGAAACAACATACCTGCCCATCCATACAAGAATGGTTAAAGATGATGTGGTACTTGGGGCTGGAAGAATGGCTCAGCGGTTAAAGTGCTTGACTAGCAAGTGCTAAGTCAAGTGCTAAGTCCTGGAGAATGATTCCCCAGTGCCACACAAACTGGGCGTGGTGGTGCACACCTGTAATCCCAGCACTCAGGAGGCTGAAGCAACAGGATTGCTGTGACTCCAAGGCCAGCCTGGGCTACAGAGCAAGACTCTGTCTCAAAAAAAAAAAAAAAAAGAGATGGGGTACGGATACGTAATGGAATACTATGCAGCCATAAAGAAAGACAGATAATGAAGCATTTGAATAAAACAAGGGGCCACCTAGAGTCAGTAATGCTCAGTGAAATGGACCAAGCACAAAAGACATCGATGGGTGTCCCTCTTATGAAATGCACAAAAATAACAACATAAAAAGGCCCAAATGTGAATGGCAGGGTAGAAAGAGAGGCAAAGGTCAGATAGGAAAGGAGTGAACCTCTGATAAAGGGGTGTACTCAGATGCTCACTAATTCCTCCAAACATACGGCTCTAATATGTTACAGAATTTGGAATTCATGCATTTACAAAAAAATGTTAAATTTTACGTCATGTGAATGTTTTTACCAAAAAAAAAATTCCTGAATAATGCACCCATGAATGTACTGAAGTCTGGGATTCATTCAAATTTTTTTGATTATTGTATAATTTTTGATTTGTATGCTTTTAAGTCATTGCTGCCTTTTCCATGCTCAATATTGTTCAAATTATGACTTTCAAATAATAAAGCAGAATTTCAATTAAAAAAAAGAGTAATATGATAGGCAGGTATAATGGCACATACCCATAATCCTAGAACTCAGGGAGGCTGAAGCAGGATGATCACAAGTTTAAGCCCATCCTGGGCAACTTAGTGAGACTGTGTTTCAAAATGTAAACTAAAAAAAGCTGGGCTTTAGTTCAGTGTGAAGGCCAAAGGCCCTGGGTTCAATTCCCATACTATTAAAAAAAAAAAGTACAGGATGAATGAATTTCACTGGAAACAACTGACAGTATCTATCTTTGGAGATTATGAATATGAGAAATTTTTTATCAAATGAGAAGAATAAGTTACAAAACAATACTGTGATCCTTTGAATAAAAACAAATATAAGAAATACTATCCACATTACAAGTCTACATTAAAATATTAACAAATATCATTGTAGGTGGCTGAATGTATAGTAGAAAAATTAAGTAATATTTAAAAATACATTGTTTTTGAAGCTATCCCTTCTAAATAGACATAAAGAAGGGACTGCAACTCATTCATTTTGGTATCCTTCAGTGCAAAGGGCCCTATGCATAACATCATCCAAGGTCCTAGGGGTGGAGGAATGGCACAGCAGTTAAAAGTGCTTGCCTTGAAAATGCAAGGTCCTGAGTTCGATTCCTCAGCATCACAAAAAGCTGGGTGTGGTGGTCTGTACCTGTAATCCCAGCACCCAGGAGGCTGAAGCAGGAGGACTGCTGTGAGTCCAAGGCCAGCCTGGGCTACATAGTGAGTTCAGAAGCAGCCTGGGCTACTGAGCAATACTTTGTCTCAAAAAAAAAAAAAAAGTAAGGAAAAAGTCAAACATTACCCATGGTCCTTTGTTGAATGAGTGAAACAAGGAGTGTAAGATTTACAAATGAATATTATATCAACTGCTTAAAAACGACCAAATCCAAAGCTTTGCAGAATTACACTTACTTCCCAAGTTATGCTTTTTATAACTTTAACTTTGACAAATGCAAAAACTTTTACTGAATTCACTCAGATCAAACCTGATGTATGCAATATGTTATTTATACTTACTAAATATTTATTATGGGCATATAAATAAAAGGGACACCAATATTTAAAAGGACCTTATAGTATGGCTTTAAATATACATACTCTGTTCATGACATATCATTCTTACTGTAAGCTATATTAACTCACACTATAAAACTGTAATACTTAAACTAAATGTATGGGCATTAGAAGAGGCAGATGGACCAATAAAACACATACTCCAAAAACAAAACCGTATTTTATGGCAAAAGGTGACAAAGGCTGCATCTCAACAGAATGGGGAAAGGCTAGACTACCTATATAATAAACAAAACTGGGACAATGGGTTATCCAAACAGCAGAAGTGGTTAGATTTCTACCACATACCATATGTGTAAATATACTAGCTGGTAGACTAAAGAGCTAAACACTGAAAAGAGAGAAAAATGTAGGGTATTTAATTAATCTTGCAATAAGAAAAGTCTTCTTAAATAGACAAAACATGCAGAAGCCAAATGGAAAATACTGATAAATCTGAAATGCTAATTTAAAAATTCTATTCCAGTAAAAAAGACAACAATGAGGCTGGAGGAATAGTACAATGGTTAGAGTGCTTACCTAGCAAGTCCAAGTTTCTGAGTTCAATTTCCTAGCACCATAGAAGCCAGATGTGGTGGCATATGCCTATAATTGCAGCACTCAGGAGGCTGAGACGGAAGGATTGTGAGCTCAAGGCTAGTCTGGGCTATTCAAAAAGTTCAGACTACACAGCAAGACCTTGTCTCAAAAAAGAAGACGGGCTGGAGGAATGACACAGTGGTTAAAGTGCTTGCCTAGCAAGCGCAAGGCCTTGATTTTGATTCGCAGCACCACATAAAGCTGGGTGTGGTGGCATACGCCTATAATCTCACCACTCTCAGGAGGCTGAGGCAGGAAGATTGCCATGAGTTCAAGGTTAGCCTGGGCTACCGTAGTGAGTTTAGGACCAGCCTGTGCTACAGAGTTAGATACTGTCTCAACAAAACAAAACAAAACAAAACAAAATAAAACAAAACATCAGACAAGCAATATGCTTAGAGAAAATATCTGCAATAGTCATGATAGGCAAAGAATTGACACTAAGATATATAAAGAACACCAACCAGACAACAAGAAAAATTCATAGCAACACAGGCAAAAATAAGATTAACAAGCAACTTACAAAAATGGACAAATAAAAAAATGAAATGGATAAATAGGAGATTTACAACTTCTCCAATAATAACCTCAATAGTAATACCCAACACATAATGCTTTATTAAGCAGGTGCTTTTCTTAATGCTTCAGATATTAATTTATTTTGCAACAGCCTTGAGAAATAGGTACTATGGTTATCCCATTTTATGAAATTAAGAAACTGCTTAGGGAGTGCTAGAATTACAGGCATGCCCCACCATGCCCAGTTTATGTGGTGCTAGGGAATCATCTTGGGTACGCAGTGCTTGCTAGGCAAGCGTGATAACTGCTGAGCTATTCCTCCAGTCCCTGGTGTTAACTTTTATGTGGCTACTTTCCTTGTGATTCAGGATTTAGTTAGCTCAGGATAATCTTTCATTATAAATCTATTTGGTGATGCACTAACATGAACACTGAATCGGTTCATTCACCTTTCTTTTCAGTGGGTTGGCAAAAGTCTGTTTTCTATAATTGTCTATATTAGTCCTTTAGTGTTGATGAAAGGAGAAAAAGTTGGCACTCCCCTTGACAAGAACAGAAGAGGCCCTTGGGCCTAATGACTCGCACATTAGACCTTTAGCCTCTTTCTCAACAGTTTCCAGAGGTAAGACTGAGGGTAAGAAGCTCAAGTTTTTCCTTTTCTGCAGTGTTTAAAAGGCATTTATTCAAAATATGTGTTTTCAGCAATTTTTAATACAATCATACAAAAACATTGCTGGTATTTCTCATTTCTCTGTAGTTTCTAGTTTACTAAGCGCAGCACGTGTTAAATATAAAACCAAATTACTCAACAGAAAAACTAAATCCATGAGATAGCTTTTCTAACACTCAGTCATTCTTAATCCTTATATGCTACTTTATATGTGAAGGGAAACAAAAAATGCATGGAGCGCTAAGAGTCTATTGCTAAACTTAACTACCTAACAGTAGTAAAAGTTTATCATGAATCCTGTGTGCAAAGACATATCTTTTTTTTTTCACAGCCTTTAGTTAAAAAAAATGTGGCAGATCAGTTTCCATTCAAAAATTTTCACTTCTACTTTCAAAGCTTCCTGGACTTCTGGCACTGTTTTCTAAAATTTCCTATGGTTTCTGACTACAGCAAAACAAAAACAACAAAAAGCTTGGAGAACAGTGCTTTACTAAACATCCGGGGGAGGAACCCTAAAGGGATGACTGCATTTCACTGAGAGGAATTTAAGACTGTTCCATACTGTAGAGATGAGATGTAAGAAGAGATTAAGGTCAGCAGTAGAAAGTAAATTTGGAATATGTAAGATTACATTTTTTGTTTATATCTTATGGTGACAGACATATTCTGTTAAAACACAAAGTTTCCTTACTACATTATGGAGAGAAGGCTGCAAAAGTGACATAAAGACAGGCCTGAGGCAATGATTTCTGGCCTATTTTATCATACCAAGTCACCAGTGTAATCAAATAATTGCTGGACAGCTCCACCAGAGCAAGGCTTTAACCACACACTAATGTCAGCGAGCAAGCATACCTCTGCTGGATGTCTCAGTGCAAATCCAGAGTACAAGGCATCCCCTACACAAGATCATGGTCCTCATCTTGCTGGCAAGAAAACTGACCTGAAGAGAGAACCAGTGACCACCCAATGCCCCAAAAGGCCAAGAGAGTTAGGATGAAGTCGGTCGTGGACTTCCTTTTCTTCATCTCCTACTGCTTCAGTCCTGGAAGAAGCCACAAGTGAGGAAAAGAAGTTCTGGAAACAATACTTGGGTGAAGTGGGGTGGGAGGCCTTCAGACTTAACCGAGTATTTATCCCACACAAGGTCATTCGCTCCAAGTCACTTTTCCCTGCTCCCCCGGTGGGTTTCCCGCCAAAGACGCCTCAAAGCTTCAAGGCCTGCCTGCTGCGCTCCTGGCCCCTGTCCTCAGGCCGCAGACCCCTCTCAGCCTCCGGTCCTGGCAGAGGCTCTGAACCTAGCTGGCCTCCAGGATACCCGTTTCCAACCCCAGAGCGGCTCGCAATCCGCTCCCGGGGCTCCTCCGCCTCCATGCACTCCTCTCATCCCCCGGGACTCATCAACGTCCCTCTCCTCCCGCACCGCGCTCCCGTGCTGTCTCCTGCGCCCAGTCGTGCTAGGAGCCCGGGACGCCGTTCCTGGCCTCGTCTCTCTCGTGCCCTCTTCTCCGGTGCCCACCTGGCGCCCCGACCCCCCGGCCAGTCCCCTCAGCTAGCGGCCGCCTCCCCAGTCCTCCCGGCCCCGCCCCGCTCTCGGGCGGATACAGTTTGAAGCCTTTCAGGATCTCCCTGGCCCGCTCGTCCTTGGCTGACATGATGCGGCGGCCGCCGCCAGCGGCTCTCCCAAGCTGGCCGCCGGAGCCTCGCTGATGGTGCTCAGGAGTAGAGGACGGAGCCGCAGCCGGGCCTGGAGACCTCAGGCGAGCAGCGGCAGCGGCCAGACCCGGACCGGACTCTTCCCTCCCCTCAGCTCCCGCTCCTGATCCCTTCTGCTTCCTCTAGCCTCGGAGCGCCCGCCCTGAAACCAATGGAAAGCCCGCTTCCGAGATTGGCATCCTACTCAGCCAATAGAAATGCTCAGCGGCTTCGCAGGGGGACGAATAGCGTCAATGGGAAAGGTCCGCCCGGAGAGGTCCCATAGGACCAAATTTTTGTTCGGTGTTGTTGCCTAGAGTTTACCCCAGCGGAGGGTTGGCTTAAGACCTGAGGAATCTCCAGGGACTGCTCCCGCCTCTAGGCACACTACCCGACTGAGACGATAGTAGGTTTCACTGTTCAAAGTGGCAGAGACTACATTTCCCAGCTTTCCAAGGGAGTGCCGAGAAGCACAGATACCCAGCCCAGAGGCCAAGGACTACAAATCCCAGTACGCCTCGCGCTCATTCTTTTAACTTAGACTTCAGTGTGCCGCGCAGTGTGCGCAAATTTAGAAGTACGCTTGCGTGGCCTTTGGCTTTTCCAATCTGGAGACTTAGAACCCTTCAGGAAGACCCTCTTCACCCTTAAGAGGAGATGACAGCCCACGGAGAATTAATTTCTGTTTACATGGAGCTCAGAAGTCTCCTGCAAATCATGGTAAGGCTGCAAACAACAAACAAATACTCATTAAACCGTGGAAGATAATAGAGCAAAATGACTTCATCAAATCGTGTTAGTCTGATGTGCCTTTTAAGTGTTTTGCAAGGGTTCCTTCTTTGGACTTAGTGAGCTATTGATTGTATTCTCAGAATATCAATACAGGAAAGGACATTAAAGAATTGGGTAATACTATCCCTGTTGTTTTTGCATATGAGGAAATCGAGGCCCAAAGTGGCAGAGAGGGTTACAGATCACAGCAAGTTGGGAGCAGAGTTAGAATTCGCCCGTAAGTCGGCCAACCTGCAGTCTGGGCTCTCTGTACCATACCAAGAGGTGATATTTTTAGCAGCATGACAATGGGATTGCTGTTGTCCTTGATGTACAGTTTGCCCATTCAGGGCTGAAATACCCACAGGTCAGGTAAGCATTTATTTGGTGGATTTCCTGTAAGCAAGGAAAGGTGATATTTATTTATCCTTAATCTAGGTAGACTTGGTGTTTTGACTTGTTCTTTGTCATTTAAGGTGACATTTAATTTGATTTCAGGAAGTAGGTAAAATTGGTCTAAGTCATGGTTTCCTTGGAGACTTCTCATGTCCTGTCCTTGGCCTTCCTTCTTGTCCTCCTTTTCTCCTATCTGGGCAACCACCCAATTTCTTCTTTCATATATTTCTGCAAACATGTTTTATTTTCTTTTTTGTCAAGCACAGATTGGGTACAATGTGAAAGACTGTCACTTGGCAAATAATCACCTATTTAGGGAAGTAAGGACACTCCACTGAGACTCAAGATGGAGTGTGATGAATGGCAAAAAAGACATGATGTCAGAATGCTACAGAAGTCCTTAAGGAGAGATTTATAGCCTAGAACTTTATGGAGAAAGTGCATTTGAACCTGAAGGATTGGTAGGGTTTTTTTCTACATTAAGTTTTTTTATGTTTCAACAGTTTTGTTAATTAGGTATAACAAATACATGCAAAGACAGAACAATTTTTACCTAGGTGTGTCACCACCACCCTCCACTTCAAGATAGAGTATTTCCAGCACTCCTGTGCCTTTCTCCTGTCAGTACTGCATTTCCTCTCCCATCTTGACGTAACCATTTTTCTGACTTTATTGCTTTTCGATCAACTTCATCAGTACTTGTATTTCACTTAAATGTAGTCATACGATGTGTACTGTTTATGCTTGACTTTTCCTGTTCAATATTTTTGTGAGATTCATCTATGTTGTGTGTACCTCTTTTTGATTTTTTTTTCTGTTGTTGAGTAGTATGCCATTGTGTGTATACACTCCATCTGTTCTGTTGGTGTGAGTTTTGGCTGCTGTTAACAAAGCTGCACTTTTTTTTTGAGACCGGGTCTTGCTCCGTAGTCCAGACTGGTCCTGAATTCACTAGGTACCCCAGGTTGGCCTCAAATTCATGGCAGTCATCCTGCCTTAGCCTCTTGAGTGCTGAGATTATGGGCATGTGCCACCATGGCCAGCTTATATGTTGCTGGGGAATCAAACTCAGGGCCTTGAGCTTGCTAGGCAAGTGCTGTAACTGCTGTGCTATTCCTCTAGCCCCAACTGTGTTCTTACATAAGAACTTGTATGTGTTTCTTTTTGTGGACATGTGCACACATTCCTAGGAGAGAATTTGCTGGCTTTTAGGATATGCATATATTTAGTTGCAGCACATAGTCAGTTTTCCAAACTGATTGTGCAGTTTATGCCTTCACCAGTAAGGTAAGAGAGTTCTACTGTAGTTGCTTCTTACTTTTGTTAATACAGCATTGTCAGTCTTTAAATTTTAGCCATTCTGTTTAAATGTATATCATTAAGGTATTTACATTTTCCCGATGTCCAGCACTTTTTTATATGCTCTTTGCCAATTTGAATGTTCTCTTTTGTGAAGTAGCTGATTGAGTCTTGCCCACTTTAAAAAACTGGGTTGTATATCTTGTTGATTGCTAGTTCCTTATGTAGTCAGGATACAGAGCTCTTTGTCTGAAACATGCTTTTAGATAGCTCTTCCAAATCTGAGGCTTGTTTTTTTGCTCTCTTCCTGGTATCTTTTGAAACAGAAATTATTAATATGTTGCAGGAATGGGAAATTTTTTTTTTACCCATCGGTTGTGCTTTTTCTTTTTCTTTTTTTTTTTTTCAAATACATGAACTACAGATTCTATAACATATGGGAAACATGGCGTAGGAAGACAATGACCCTACCACTTTGGGCCTTTTTTCCCTTCTTCCTCTTGCCCTATGCCTTACCCCCTCCCACTCTCAGAGATTAGTCCCTTTCCTAGCAATCCATCACCCCCCTTCCCACCCTCTCTCTCTTGTTGGGGCCTTTATATGTAATTACTTTTGTGAATTTCATAAGAGGGACACCTGTCGATAGTGTTTTTTGTTTGGTCCATTTCACTGAGCATTATTGACTCAAGGTAGGCCCATTTTCTTTCAAACAACTTGTACCTTTCCTTACAGCTGCATGGTATTCCATTGTGTATAGATGCCACATCTTCTTTATCAATTCCTGTATTGATGGGCCAGTAGATTATTTCCAGGACTTAGCTATTACAAATTGCCGTGCTATAAACATGGATATGCATGTGTCTTTGTGGTATGGTGACTTTCTTTTGGGGACATGCCCAGTAGAGCTACAGCTAGGTCAAATGGGATTTGTAGGAGTGGGGAATCTTTTTTTCTGCCAAGGACCTTTTGGATATTTATGTTATCATTCATGGGACATATAAAATTATCAACTTAAAAATTAGCCTGAAAAAAAATCAACCTGTTATATTTGGTAAAGTATTTAATTATTATATAATTAACTCACCTGTTATATGACTGTTGCCTGGACCCAGTAGGACCAAATCATATCTGTGGTTGTATATGGCCAGAGGTTCCCCAACCCTAACATAATGCAATAGGTTTTTCTTAATGCAATAGTTTTACTGTTTTCTTAGCTGGTCCTGGTAGCATAGGTAATCCTAGCATTCTGGGAGGCTGAGGCAGGAGGATTCCAAGTTTGAGGCCAGTTTGGGCAACTTAGCAAGACCCTGCCTCAATCAACTAAATAATAAAAAGGGACTAGAGATGTAGTAGTTCAAGGTGAAAGTCCTGTATTCAATCTCTAGAACCACAAAAAAGTTTAGTGTTTTCTTTTATAGAACACTCTTTGAAGAAATCTTTTGCTATTGGTATAGTAGGATTTTAGTTAAATAGGAGAGAACAGCATTTCAAAAAAGGAGAGAAATTAAGCCTGAGTACAGGCTTCATCTAAGTCATATTAATCACAGAAAGGGGAGCTGAGAGGAAGATGGAGTGAGACAAAGCTGAAAAAAATGAGGCAGGAAGCACACTGTAACGGGCTCTTTCACTGCAGCCATAGTGACTGGACATGGGTCTGGAAGAAGAAGCATTGTCAGAATATTTAAGAACTCAAAAAATAGAACTCCACCATTTGAGAGGAGGTCCCAAGTGGGTTGTTCCAAGAATCTTCTATTATAGTCATATAACTTTCTAGGCCACCTTCTAGAATATATAGGCACTAAAGACTTTTTCAGTAAATGAATGGATAAGCTGGTGCTAGGCTCCTTATCCTCTGTCCTGATTTCTGCACTCTAATGCACAATAGAAAGTATTTTTTCTCTGATTTCAAGACTTGAAAGTCTGTGGCATATACTAAGTAAGTACTTTTAAGTGTTCAATTATGTAGCATTTCTTCACTGTCTTCCCAGAGGAGTTGGTTAGCAACCAACTGCAATAACACAAATGTCACAGAACCTTTGTTGGCCCATCTGCACTTATTTTAAAACATTTTTTTCAATAGTGGTCAAGAACATGCACCTTTGCCTCAGGCAACCAAGATTCCAAGTGAGATTTGCCACTTACTGACCTGTGGCCTTCTAGGCTTAGTTAGCTCGCCTGAAAAATAACACATGTACACCCCCAGCACACGGGGGAAAATGCTCAGTAAATAGTTGTTTTTAAGCTTAACGATTTTCCTCCGGACCCAGGGTAGCAGCAGTTGCTGCAGGAATATTCCGAGGGGTAAAGCTCAGCCAAAGGGATGGGGTTTGGCCCAGGATGGCGGTGGTGAAGGCCACGATTTGAGACTCACTATCAACCAAGTCATATTCCTCTCCCTCTCCTGGGGTTTCTCGTCACGCCTCTGCCTGCCCAGTTTTGGGGCTGCAGCCTGGCTGGAACCCTTTCTCTCGCCTCAGCACCACCGAAAGTCGGAGGCTGTGAACGCGGCTTGGAACCTTGTGTGGGCGGAACTCGAGTGCATCGGAGGGAGGCTTCCGGGGGAGCAGCACGGGCGACGGGTCGGCGGAGCCAGAAAAGCACCGGACGCCGGGCCGATCATGGACGCTTGACAACCTGCGGGCAGGCGCCAGGAGGCCGAGCCAGCGATTGAAAGGACTGAGGGGGCGCGGACAGGTAGGGGCCGGCGAGAGGGCGGGCCGCCCAGGGGCCAACGGGCCCGTTTCGGCCGGATCTCCGGCTTCACGCCCGCGGCCAGGATAACCCGCGGCCATGCCGCCCCGCCCCCGCCTGGGGCAGCGCGCCCTGCGGGCCCCTCTGGCCACACCCGCGGCCCTACCTGGCCGGAGCGCCCACTCCGGCGTCGGCCTAGCCTGCGACCCTCGTTTCCACGCTTCGGCTGTCCTTGCTCCCCGCCGCCAGGCTGCCCCTCGCCCTCCCGGGCCCAGCGCACTCCCTCGGCGAGAATTCGTCCCCGCTCGGTCCCTCGCCGCCCCCTTGGGCCCTCCCACTCGGGGAGAAAAAAAGACTGGCCGTGTTCTTACGCGCGCTGTAATCTTTTGAGGCATCGAAGTTCATCCCCAGTTTCCAGCCGCTTTGCTACCCCCGGCGTCTTCATTTAGTCTCTTGGCCAAGTCCCCACCTGTATCCGCCTGGAAGGGCAATTTTCGTTCGTATTTCCGAAGCGTTGTCACCTCCGTTCCTTTCCTCCCTCTTTCCAAATCCTCCTTTTTTTTTTTTTTTGTCACCCACCCTGTCCTTCCCTTTCCTCTTGCGTGCCCAGAACCCTTTGTCTCTCGAACTTTACTCTTTTGACAGGAGCTTCTTAGGTATCCGGGAGGCAATGGACTCGTTTCTTTAGTAGCTTGGTATGGCTGCTGCTCCGTGTACCTGACTCCACAGGAAAACTTAGTTTGTCTTACATCAGATTTACCTTGTATAAGTTGTTCTTGCTTCACTTTACAGTACAAACCTCTTTTATGTTATATTGTTATACTCTCCAATGCGTATCATTCACGAAGGACAAATTTTTGTAGGACTCCTGTCGAGTAGGTATGTTGTATGTCCATGTGTACTCAATTTGTAATTGGACCCCCTATATCTAATGTCTTGGGGATAGCAATACAGTATCTATATTATTTTCCCAAATCCTGATGTTTTGAACAGGTTTTGAAGTCCTTGTTGGTAAAAGGTCACATATCAGTAGGAGACCAGATAAAGGGATATTCCCCCCCCCCATCCCCCATGGATTTACGAAGTGTGTATTTTCTAAATTTGACTATGTTGTGGCTTTCACAATAGTTTTCCCCTTTCTCTGTGCATTTTTTCCCATGCTGGGGATGGAACCTAGGCACTGGTGCTTAACTACACGTGCACTCTGCCACATTCCCAGCTTTTAAATGTCTTGGTTCATGTTTGCTTTTTGTGTCTTTATCTGTGTTTGGCTGTAAATGAGATTCTGATCGCACACAGGAAACTGAAACTAATTGCTTCTGCTCATGGGTAATACCCTCTCTTAGAATTTTCAAATGATGTGGGTATGCTTCAATTTCTTAAGTCAGATGTTACTAGGTATCTCAGATACATACTAATAAAAAGAATAATTTTGGCAAAAAATGAGGTGGATATAAAACATGTGGAGAAACACCTGTGTATTACTTTAGTCCATGGTCAGCTTTCAGGATTTAGAAGGTGATGCCTCTGGGAAGACATTTGGTGAAGTGGCTGTTACAAAGTTTGTTTCGAACTGGAGGCGCACATCTGTAATCTCAGCACATCGGAGGCTGAGGCAGGAGGATTGCCATTAGTTTGAGGTCAGCTTGTAGTCCATAGTGAGTTCAGGACAAGCCTGGATTACGAAAAACAACAGCCAAAAAACCCACTGAAGTTTGTTTCCAATAACAGAATTGAGGACAGGATCCCTTTAACTCCAGGTTGAACCCCATCCATCCTACATAAAGTTCAATGTATCTGGACTCAGGAGCTGTTTCATTTTTATGAATACTATAAAATTAAAACTATTCTGGAGCTGGGTGTGTTGGTGCATGTAGTCTCAGCAACATGAGAGGCTGAGGCAGGGGGATCCAAAATTTGAGGCTACCCTGGGCTTAGTGAGACCCTGTCTCAAAATAAGAAGGAATGGGGATGCAGTTTTAGCTGTTGAGCTCTTGTCCAGCATGCATGAAGCTCTGGGCTCAGTCTCCACTACCATAAAATAAGAAAAAAATAAGTATTCTGGTTCTGGTGTCTGATTCATCATTAAGACTTTGAAAAGGAAAAGAATAATGACTGACACTTTTCTTTTGGATAGATCTCAAGGCCAGAGAATGGCAGGTGAACAAAAACCTTCAAGTAACCTTCTGGAACAGTTTATTTTACTAGCCAAGGGTACCAGTGGCTCAGCCCTTACCACTCTCATAAGCCAGGTGTTGGAAGCTCCTGGAGTGTATGTCTTTGGAGAACTACTGGAGCTGGCCAATGTACAAGAGGTAAGAATGTTTTCCAAATAGTTTATCTTGTCTGTTTTGTTCTAGGTCTTTTGGTGATTGTCCAGGTTTCCAGAGAATTTCAATGTTGAAATATTGTGTATCTGTAAGGTAACCTATTTAGAGAGGTGTAGGAGTTAGTAGGGCAGAGGAGGTGATTTGAGTGTGATATCTGGGGCTCCTTTTATTCAGTATTTCCTCTTGAACTTGGGTAAATTTAGGTTGCATTGTTAGTTATCTGAAAGATAGCAGAAAGGTCAAAATGTCTTTATAAATTAGAATAGTGCCCTAAGTGTGGGCAGATGTTTAATAGTAGTTTCAGGTATTCTGAGGGACAAAAAACAAAACAAAAAAACACCAAACCTCCAGTGCAAAATAGACAAGATTGTCTGGGACATACATAGCAGAAAATTATTGCTGTTGTTAAGCATAAGGTGGGCATGAATAGGAAAATAGTGTTTCTGTGGGAAAAGACAATGTTGTGCTACAATAAATATGTTAAAAAGGTAGGACACATTAAGTGTGGAAGTAGTCCATTCGGTTTTGTTTACGTGTTTGTTGTATTCACTTTTGATCATTGTGTTTCAAACATGAGAAGATCTGTTGAAGACTGACTGTATGGAATGAAGAGATATTTCTCAGTTTTGATACTCGAATTTTTATTTATTTGCTTTGAGGAAAGTGCAGACATCCTTGCATTAGTGGGAAGCTTTGCATTGGCAGGGAGCTCTTGATGGGATTGCTTGGTTTTCTCTGCTATCACAGGCTTCTGGCTCTGTAGTTGGCCCTGGCTGTGTGGGTGGCTATCATGCAGAGATCCAGATTGTGGTACTTCTTGCAGATCATGGGCTGGATGCTGCAGATTGTGGCCCCTGCATCCTTGGTGGTCTACACACAGGAAGTGGCTGTTTTTTGCTGGATGGGTCATCACTTTCACGACTGCTATGGTAACTTTGCCAGTGGCTGCCAGCTCTACAGCCAGTTGTAACCCAATCTCTGGGTGATAAGGATGTGGGGCTCTGTGCTATATGTATGTCCATTCTTCTTCATCAGGAGACTGGAGTGGTTCCTCACTACCATTCTACACATCTCTTCTTCCTCTGATGGACAGAGGTAGAAAGAATGGGCCACCTTGATTTGTCAGCTGTAAATTTTTATTTAGTTGGTCAGTCTTGCTTGCTGTACTGTATGCTCTGTGAGGATAAGGTCTTGATGTTCGCCATAGTTTCCTTGGAGCTAAATGTATAAACTAACACATGGTAGGCTTTCAATATAAATTTAATTTACCAGAGGTGGAAAAAGAATCCTTTCAGGAAATAATGTTCATTTTTTTTTTTAACAGGAGAGATACCTAGCAGGTAATATGTTCCTTAGTATCTATTTTAGAGAATATAATCTGTTTCTCAGTTTTCTAATTGTCTTTCTGAAAGTTGACAGCTAAATTCAGTGGTCTTGACCAGTTCTCTTTTAACTCTGATTCTGGGCCTTCAGGAGGTTTATGGTAATCTGAGAAGGTAGACTGAGGCTTAGAATGCTAGAGTTCAAACTAGGGTGCTTAGTAAAACACTTTTTTCTCCTCACTGTTTATGTTTTTTCATTTGTGAGTGGGGAATTCAGTGGTCTGAAGTGATGGATATAGTTCTTGGAAACTTTTTTGCCCCCAAATGGATAAAATTAAGTGGTATTGCTGTTGGTATGTGTCAAACATCATTTATTCTTATTTGGGCTCTCTTGAGACTGGCAATTTGAAAAAAGAGCAGGTGCTTGTTTTTAGTAAAATAGGGTACTTATTAATAAGGTAACTGACCCCAGAGCAGGGCAGAGCAGTTCCAGGCAAAGCAGTGGCTCTTTTGTTTTTCTACTACAGATGGTTCTTTGCTATCAGCTTCAGTGGAGAATGATTCTAATGAAAATTTTTATTTTGGGCAGCCTGATAGCCTGGTTTTCTGTTCCAGTGTGGACTTTCTGTCATCTTTTATACTACACTAATCTTTTCCAGGGTTTATAGTCCACATGTAGTCCTGAAATTTGGGAGCTATATTTCTTTCAGTTGAGGTTGGTAGTAGTAACCTACCACATTGATGTATACACAGAGTTGCTCCAGTCTTTGTTTTAATGCAAGGGGAATCCTTAGAAAACTTGAGCTGCTTCTAGTTCTTAATGCTGTGTGTGTGTTTGTGTGTGTGTGGCCAAAAGTAGCTACTTGAGTGTACTCTGTGTAGCGTGAAACATCTTCCTGAGGGAGAAGGATTCTATGTAGGGCTTTAGTAATCTTATTATTTACTTTTTTCTAAAGAATCAGTTGGGAAGCAATTAAGGAGCCACTTAAATAGTACAGAAGATATGGCCACACACCTTTGGCACTTAGTCTCCCATTCTCTGTTTGAACACTAGTGATTGTTAGATAGTCTGTTCTATGGTGAACTTTGTTTTTTGTCCCCAGCTTGCCGAAGGAGCTAATGCTGCTTATTTGCAGTTGCTGAACTTGTTTGCCTATGGAACATACCCAGATTACATAGGTGAGTTGGTTAAGAGCTTTTGAAAGACTTTGCTTTGTCACTTCATTTGGAGGACCATTGAGCATTGAGATATAAAGTGTATGCATGCAGAGGGGACTAACTTGACTTGGCTCTTTCTCATTCTGCTGTGCTGTGTGGGTGACCTCACAAAAGAAATTTCTCTTCTCATCTTTATTTCCTGTTTGGTAAAATGGGAACGGTGTGTGTGCTCATCCATAAACAGAGCCTGTGTTTATTTTCTAGGTGAGACTTGAGAGCTTGTGTTTGTGGGGCATTTGGAAGTATTATGAAGTGTTAAGAATACCTACTTGTAAAATACTCCAATGCTTTAAATGTCAAAATAATAGTCACTATATTGAAAAAAAACTTGAAAAATAGATTTAAAAAGTTACTCATAGTTATAACTCCATGAAATTACTGTTAGCATTATGGTTCTGGGCTTCCCCCCCTTATGTTTTTTTTTTAAATTACGTAATGTAATTAGGTTGTACACACAATTTCTTTTTTTTTCTTTTTGAGACAGCGTCTTGCTCTGTAGCCCAGGCTGATCCTGAACTCACTGGTATAGCCCAGGCTAGCCTTGGACTCGTGGCAATCCACCTGCCTCAGCCTCCTGAGTGCTAGGATTACAGATGTCCACGACCATGCCCAGCATTTATGTGGTGCTGGTGACTTGAACTCGGGTACTTAGCATTTGCTAGGCAAGTGCTTTAACCACTGAGCTATTTGTCTAGCCCCTGTATACACAATTTCTTATACTATTTTTAACTCTATGTCTTTTTCCATATTTTAAGTCTTTATATTTATTTTTAATATTCCATAATCTTCTACTGTACTACTGAGCCATATCCCCAACCTCTTTGCCTTAAATTAAAATCTTAAATATCAGGAATGAGGGATTTACATGTCTAATATACTAACTAACCTTGAGCTCAAACCATTTTTCTTTCTAGCTGCCTGAGTGTTTTTTGCTTTTTTGGTGGAATGAAAGCAATCTGATTCTCACCATCTTTCCTACTATGTCTCTAACTTTTCCGCCTTTCTTATTGGTCACTTCTGCTTAACTCTGTGATACTGTTCTTGTACAATTTGCTATTCCTGACTATCTCTTCATTCTGATAAATGTCCTTTGTTTCTGTCTTCATTTCCTAAGGCAGCAGTGTTGCACAGACCATGGAACTAGACTGCTTAAGTTTGTATTCCAGATCCATTTCTTTGTTTATATATTCTTCTGTGAATTAATCTTAAGTGCCTCAAGTTTCCTTACCTGTATAATGAGAGTAATAATACAAGCCCGTGATCCCTTCCCTGCACTCCTTTAGGCTAGAGGTTCAGAATTTAGAATCTTGGGGGCATTTGCAAAGATATGAGGTGTAAGCCTTTTTATGTAACATTCCCAGATGTAGGCAACTTCTATAGTTTAGCACATCTATCACTTTTTAATAAAACAAGTTAATATTCACACAAATGGAATAAAAAGCTGGCTTTGGAAGCCAGACATCTTGGTGTACACCTTTAATCCCAGCACTGAGGAGGCAGAGGCAGGAGGATTGCCATGTATTCAAGGCCAGCCTGAGCTACATAGTGAATTTGGGACCAGCCTGGATGAGCAAGACTGTCTTAAAAAAAAAAGCTGACTTTGGGCCAGTGTTGTGGTATATACCTTTAATCTCAGCTACTCATGTGGCTGAGTCAGGACATTCAAAAGTTTGTCATCCTGGGTAACTTAGTGTCATCCTGTCTCAAAATAAAAAGAGCTAAGGGTGGGGCTAGAGGAATGGCTCAGCGGTTAAAGTGTTTGTCCAGCAAGGGCTATGTCAAGCGCGGAGTACCCTAGTTCATTCCTCAGCACCACATAAGCTGGGCGTGGTGGCACACGACTATAATCCCAGCACTTGGGAGGCTGAGACAGGAGGATTGCCCTGAGTTCAAGACTAGCCTGGGCTCCATAGAGAGTTCAGGACCACCCTGGGCTACAGAGCAAGAGCCTGTTTCAAAAAGAAAGAAAAGAAAGAAAGAAAGAAAGAGCTGAGGGTAAATGGCTAGAGCACTTGCCTAGCTGGAAGAATAGCTCAGCAGTTAAAGCACTTGCCTAGCAAGCTCTAGGCCCTGAGTGCGATTCCCCCGCACCAGATAAACTGAGTATGGTGGCTGCATACCTATAATCCTAGCACTTGGGAGTCTAAGGCAGGAGGATTACCATGAGTTCAAGGCCAGCCTGGACTACAGAAAAAAAAATCCAAATTTTAGATTAAATTTTTTTTATTTTAATTTTTATATATATATATATTTTTTTGAGACAGGGTCTCGCTCTGTAGCCCATACTGATCCTGAACTCACTATGGAGCCCAGGCTGGCTTTGAACTCACAGCAGTCCTCCTGTTTTAGCCTCTTGAGTGAGTGCTGGGATTACAGACATGTGCCACCATGCCCACCTTATGTGGTCCTAGGGAATTGAACTCAGATACTTAGCACTTGACTTAGCAGCACTTGACTTAGCACTTGCTAAGCAAACACTTTAACTGCTGAGTCATTCCTCCAGCCCTGAATTTTTTTTTTTTTTTTTTTTTTTAATTATAGGGTCTCACTATGTAGTAGGCCAGGCTGGTCCTGAACTCTTGATATAGCCTTGGCTGCCTCTAACTCACAGCAGTCCTCTTTCAGCCTCCAGAGTATGGGGATTACAGGTGTGAGCCACCATACCTAGGTAATTTATATGTGGTGTGGAAGAACTGAACCTAGGGCCTTGCTCATGCTAGGTGAGTATCCTAACCACAGAGATACAATCCCAGCCCTGGATAAATTATTTTGGAATCCACAATAATGGTTAAGTGATTGAGGACATTTGGAGTCTGTCTTAGGCATTACTTTGAAGATTAATGTACGTGTGTCTGCATGTATGGATCTATGGGTGCTGTGTATGCTGCCTGCAGTTGCTTCCGTTGCTGCTGCTGTGGGTTGTTACTGTTACATTAAATTATTGCTCATGCTTCCAAGCTCATCTCAAATTCCATTTGTTCCATTAAGCCTTTCATTATGCCTTCTGTACCTTCCAAATGCAATTTTGGTTGCTCCCTTTTTCTCTCTATCCTTTTCCCTTTATTCCCTTCTCTTCCCATCTTCCTCTTTTCGACTCCCCCTCTCTTCTGATAGTTTCTATTTTTTTCTCTGTAGTTCTGCCTCACATTGGTAGCTGTTGAAACATCTGATTGTAAGACTGGGGACAATTCCTGAGCCATTGAATTGCACAGTTCCAGGGGGTTGCCCCTGAGTTGTGTGACTCAGCAGCTGTGGTAGATCTGTCTTACTCTCTCTTGTTTCCCCTTAAGACAATACATTGCACATAGCAGATGCTTATTGAAGATGTATTGAGCTCAGAATTAAGCTTCACAGGGTGCACAAACAGTGTTCCCTAAAGATAACTGTCATATCATTTAATTTGTTAATTTTTGGCTTTTCAGGAGACTAAAATTCTTGCATGTAGTAACTGAGTCTTTTTCTTTTGGGAAATATGATCTTCAGAGAAGATAGGAGATGCTCCTGGAATATTTTCCCAATGAGTAGGTGCAGAGGCATGACAGTGATTTAATAGTAATTTTGGTGAGGAGTCATGAATGTATTCCAGAAAAGAAATCCTAATTTTGTTTTATGTCTTAATTTTTGTTGTGGGTGGGACTGAGCAGCCAACAAGGAGAGCCTGCCAAAACTGAGCACAGCTCAGCAGAACAAGCTGAAACATCTTACCATCGTGAGCTTGGCGTCGAGAATGAAGGTATGGTCCCTACTCCTTTTTTTGTCTTCCTCTAATCAAACTCAGATGTCTCATTGGCATCAGTGAATCAGCTACACACAATAGAGTCATATCCTAAATGCATAAAATTTACTTGGCAAAAGAAAAAAAGAAAAGAAAGATAACAATTAAAATGGTATAAACAGTTAACTCCCCATTGCAGTCAGCAAAAACATGCCCAGTGGTGATTGAATCAGCAAGTTTCTGTTCTGGCCTGCTGTCTGGTCTCATGTAGGGTGAACATTTTGTCATGTTAAGGGGAGACTGCTATTTAATATTTTTCAAACAAGGCATGTTGCAGCAAGTTAATGATTTCCTCTGTTACTTAGTACACGCAGAACTCTGCCCATATTGGAGTAAAAAATCTCTGTACATTGGACTTTACTAAGAATTAATTTTTTTCCATGCTGGGGATTAAACTAGGACCTTGCAAATGCTAGACAAATATATACCAAAGAGCCACACCTCTGGCCCAGAGGTAGTTTTTTAATATACTGCCTTTCTTTGAGATTTTCAAGATTATTTACTGTAGCTTGAATTTTTGCCTTGTATGTTAATTTTGCATTCTAATCTTCTGTTAGATACTACTTCACCATATATCTGTCTGTCCCAGCTGATTAGAAGTCCTGCATGCTGCTCCTTGTAGCCATTAATGAAGAAGATCCAGAGTTGATTAGTTTATAGTTGACTTTGGCTCTCGGCCTACTTCTAGATGGTGTCTAAGTTTTTGTGGGCTGAAAAGGTTGGATTTTTGTATTTTCTCTCTGAGATGAAGTCTAAGGGAGTATCTTTTGGATTGCTCTTTCAGTTTCTAAAATTATTTCATCTGATCCAATAACACATTTCTGAATCTTGGCCTTGTTCTTTTTTTTTTTTTTTTTTTTGAGGCAGGGTCTCATTCTGCAGTCTAGGCTGGTCCTGAACTCATTGTGTAGCCCAGGCTGGCCTAGAACTCATGGTAGTCCTCCTGCCTCAGCCTCCTGAATGCTAGGATTACAGGTGTGTGCCACCATACCTAGCTTATGTTGTGTTGGGGAGTCAGACATAGGGCCTCGTGCTTGCTAGGTAAGTGCTTTAACCACTGTGCTGTTCCTCCAGCCCAGAATTGAACTTAGAACCTCACGCATACTAGGCAGTTGCTTTACAACTTAGCTATACCCCTTAGCTCAGGGAATCCTGATTTGGAAAATGAAGATTTTATTTTATTTTTTTCCTGATCATGAACTTCTCAAGTATAATAAAGAGTAGGATGATTCCCACCCCCCCTTTCTGCAGCCTGTCATTGTAAGCCAGTCCACCTCAATAGAATGTCTTTAGCCCTAGAAAACCCTTTTAAGTGGGCTTGCTGTATTTCTGTTCTGTGTGCATCTTCCTCTTTTGTCAGTTTCTACAGATTTGACCATTGCATTTTTTCCTAAACTATTAGTAATGTATCAGAATTTGCAGAAAGTTGAGTGTTTAGATATCATGTTCTCTTACAGTCATTCAGAATGTTGGAAAGGCCCAATAAAGAACTATTTTGATCAGACCTTATGGTGCAGGCCTATAATCCCAATACTTTAGGAGGCTGAGGCAGCAAGATTCCAAATTTCAGTCCAGCCTTGGCAGCTTACAGACTTAGTGAGACTCTGTCTCAAAATCAGAAATTTAAAAATGGATTGGATTGGAGATGTAGCTCAGTATGAAGACCCTAGGCTGAATCCCCAGACACACACATGCACACACGCACGCACGCATGCACGCACACACACATGCACACAGAGCTCAGTATGAAGCCCCTGGGCTCAATCCCCAGACACACACACACACACACACACACACACACACACACACACTCTCTCTCTCTCTCTCTCTCTCTCTCTCCCTCTCTCTCCCTCTCCCTCTCTCTCTAGAAAGAACTGTTGTTGGGAACATGGCATTGATTGTAAGAGTCTCAGAAAACAAATGCAGAATTTACAATGACCAATGAGCTGGCTGTCTCTATTGGCCATCTGTAAGTGGGTGTGATGGCTTGAAAGTTTTCTTTGCTGGGCAAGCAGCAGTTCTCTACAGTGTCAGAGTTTATTGGAGATTTATGATAGTCTGGCATTTTATGCAAAGTTTGCCAAATTTCCAAAAGGTGGTAGAGTGACATACCGGATTATTTGCCTTTCCTCTGAAGTAGTCTTTAGGATCTGTCAGATTATGGTATTAGGGTATGAAAGCTGAAGGCTGGGTGAAGTCCTGGGTGTAGAAAACTAGGAGAGCACCTTCTGAGATTTTTGAAGTCTTTGGTTCTTGCAAGTCTTGCACTTTATTTGTCCATGTCCTGAGCCCCAGGTTACAGGTGTTCAACATTTGGGTGGCATTGAGGAAAGAGGAATTGTCTTAGGCCAAATATCAAATAAATAATAAAGTTAATGTATATAACAAGATTTTATTTTTATACTTATTATTTTAAGAAATAACACAAGCCCAAGTTTAAAAATAAACATAAGTTTTCTTAAATGTCTGCATAATAACAATAAATACCTGTCTTCACGGCATATATGCATGTAGGTAAGTTGACATTACTTTACTCAGCAAGTTGTACAAACATATGTAATATCTGCCATCTGGATTTTGATTTACTGACTGTTGTGGGTGTGAGAGGTACTGTTGTTAGTGGTACACAGTACACTGCCATACACAGTGTTCTATTTTTGCCTGTGCTGTGTGCACCTGAGCACGCTGCAATCAAGTTAATGAAAAGATACTGCCAAAAAATCACATAATAGCATTCAAATGTTTGCAAGCTTTTTTTTTGTGTGGTGGTGCATATCTGTAATCCCAGCACTTGGGAGGCTGAGGCAGGAGGATTAAAAGTTTGAGGCCAGTCTGGACCACATTGTTAGACACTGCCTCAGACCTTTGCCTCCCACTTCAAAGTTTAGGATCTTGTTGAGCTGTATTATAAGCTATTGTGGACTGAGCATTGGGCATACCTGCCCCATTAATGATTACTACTGGCCTGGGATGCCCAAACTCAGATGCTGCTATTGGCTAATACCTATACACTCATTAATTTTTTTTTTGGAGGGGGGACAAGGTCTCACTCTGTAGTCCAGGCTGGTTCTGAGCTCACTATGTAGCCCAGACTGGTCTTCAACTCACAGCAATTCTCCTGCCTCAGCTTCCCTAGTTCTGGGATTATAGGTGTGCACCATCCTGCACAGCTTATGTGGTACTAGGGAAACAAACTTGGGTACTAAGTGCTTGCTAGGGAAGCACTGTAACTACTGAGCTATTCCTCCAGGTCCATACTCATTAGTATTTGTCAAATGATTTTTATAATTATCAAATGCCTTATCCACAGTGTATCCCTTACTCTGTGCTGCTGAAAGACCTGGAGATGAGGAATCTCCGGGAACTAGAAGACCTCATCATTGAGGCTGTCTACACTGACATCATCCAGGGCAAGCTGGACCAGCGAAACCAGCTGTTAGAAGTGGATTTCTGCATTGGCCGTGACATCCGAAAAAAGGATATTAATAATATTGTCAAGACCTTGCATGAATGGTGAGACTGAAGGAAAGAGGGGAATGTCATGCCTTGTGTTCCTGCTTATAATAATGTTATCTCCAGGAATTACTTGAGGCGTTGGGTTAGGCTTTGGGGCTGCCTGGGAGCTGGGGCCTTAGGATAATGAGCCAGAAAGTGGGGCTGTCTTTATGATTACAGCATAGTAGTGGCAATGGGAATAATCTCAGACCTCCTAGGACCCTGGCTGTAAAATTGTTCTTGTCTTAATTGCATCTTTATGCTATTTTTACAATGGGCTGTAAAATACCCAGACTTAGGTGTGGTCTCTGAATCCTACCTGTGTGACACTGAGCCTATCTATGCTTTCCAAGTACAGAAGCAAAGTCTGACCAAGCTCAGGAGTTAGTGTTCGTAAGATTTTTGGTTAGAGAATCCATGTCCAGAGTCAGTAGCAT
Source organism: Ctenodactylus gundi (assembly GCA_004027205.1). Lineage (NCBI taxonomy): Eukaryota > Metazoa > Chordata > Mammalia > Rodentia > Ctenodactylidae > Ctenodactylus > Ctenodactylus gundi. Next base: position 35,469 of record PVKB01005313.1, read on the forward strand.
ATTGGGCTGGTGTTTATAAAACTCTGTGAGGGATATTGAGATAGGAAATGGGTTATTCTGACTTGGAAAACACTCACACATAGAATATTTGATAGTTATATTTTGGTATATTTTGGGACATTTGGGTGTACTAACATTTAATGAAATTTAATATAAGAACTGTGGTAAGTTTTATAAGAATCCATTATAGAGTTATTTAAATGATTTCATGTTTATAAAGCCAGTTGGGCTTCAGGTAAGTGTTAGGTGAGTTTCAAAGATGGGCAAGAATATACTTGGAGGTGCAGAGAATATGTTTCTGGGCAGATATGTGGTGTATAGGAGGTCATGAAGCAGAGCAAAGAGTTAGGGAATTTTTTTTTTCTTCAGAACAAACTAAATCTCAGGCTTATTTCCAAATGAGATATGTCTGTGGATGAATAGCGTAGCTTTTGTACCCTGGAAGCTGATGTCACTGATGTCTCATTTAAGCTTCTGTTAGACCAACCCCAGGGCATGTGCTGCCCACCTTGCAGGTTCTTACCTTAAATACCTTCTCTCTCTCTCTCTCTCTCTCTCTCTCTCTCTCTCTCTCTCTCTCTCTCTCTCTCTCTCTCTTTGGAAACAGGGGGTCTTGCTCTACAGCCTAGGCTGGTCTTGAACTCAGTTTGGAGTCCAGGCTAACCTTGGCCTCAGGCAGTCTTTCTGCCTCAGCCTCCAGGGTGCTTGTGCATCACCACACCCAGCTTATGTGGTACTGAGGAATTGAACCCAGGGTGTTGCGCTTGCTAGGAAAGTGCTTTAACCACTGTGCCATTCCTCTAGCCCCCAATACCTTTCTTTAACATCAGACAAGAATAGTAGCTTTCAAAGGATTGTTAAACTATTAAATCAGAATAAACTTGAAAGTTGTTCTTAACATAGAAATAGTCTAAAATACAAATAACGATATCTGATCTGGCTGAAACAGTTTGTTCTATCCAATTTTACATGGCTGGCACAGATTTAATGCCTATGGTGGCCTGGTTTCCTATTTTAAATTCCCAGTGTGTTTGGCTAGGAGGTGCCATCGTAACTTCTGCTCCTGGGTGTTCCCTGGGAGAGATATTTAAAACCTGGGTAGATGTTAGAGTTAGTTTTGAGACAGACTTAATATATTGAGAGGTACCACATGTTGGCAGAATGTTTACTGTAGTGAATCTTAGATGGAAAGTATGTGTATATCTGTTGTACTATTTTTTTTTTTCTGGTGGTATTGGGAGTGGACCCAAGAACGAGCATTCTAGCACTGAGCTACATCCCTTGGCTTTTATTTGTTTTTTGTGACAGGGTCTTGCTAAGCTGCCCATGGCAGCTTGAACTTGTGATCCTCTTGCCACAGCTTCTCTCAGTGCTGAGATGACAGGTGTGCATCATAGTGATCAGTTTCAATTTTATTTTTTAATTTTCAAAATAAGCAGAGCATGGTGGTACACACCTGTCACGTCAGCACTCAAGAGGCTGGAGGATTGCTGTGAGGTCAAGGCCAGCCTGGACTACATAGTCAGCTCAGGACCAGCTTGGAATATGGAGCAAGACCCTATCTCAAAAAAAAGTTTTTTTTTTTTTCAAAATAGATAATGGGAAAAAATAAAAATGAAGAGGGATATGAAGATTAAGACATAACTTCAACTTTTGAGGAAAGGGACAAACTTTAAAATAGAATGCTTTTGGAAAGTATTTTTTTTCTGTTGAAGAAAGCATTTAATTAGTGCAACCTACAAAGTCTCCTCTACTTCTTTTAACTTTATACTGTTCTGTAAAACCATTTTCTATGGGCTATGGAGATTGGAAATTACTGTTATGTTCCAAGATACTACCCACAAGCCACCATAATCGTCCTTGTATTGTTGGGCTGTTTATTTGAATGGAGAAAAACAGAGCAGAAGAGATGTTGGATGTCCCATAAGGTGCTGGGGAGGACTGTTGGAGGGAGGTTTCTGAGCAAGAACAGGCTTTCAAGGCCTCTTGGCAGCTCAGGGCTGGTTCTCTCCATTGCAGGTGTGATGGCTGTGAAGCAGTTTTGCTAGGCATCGAGCAGCAGGTTCTGAGAGCCAACCAGTACAAAGAGAACCACCACCGTACTCAGCAGCAGGTGGAGGCAGAGGTAAGGAGGAAGGAAACATTTTCTCCTCTCTCCAGGTGTTCCTGGCTATTCCTTTTTTAGCCTTTTTGTTTTTATCGTGTGAGTCTTTGTGAGATGACACAAACTGTCCCCCAAACAGGTACCACGTTAAGTGCTGGGATACGATATGTGGGATATAGCTCCTGCTGTGGGTCTTTCAATCTCCTTTCTGATTCCTGGTTAGTAGGTGAGCAGAAAAGGTTGTAATTCCTCAGTTCACATACACTTTTCATCTTAGAACAGAAGAAAGTAAGGTTGGGGATAGGTCTTAAAAATGGATAGAAGCAGGGCTGAGAGTATAGCTCAGTGATAGAGCGTGCACACACAAATGCACAGATGGTGGTTACACCTTATCAGCTCTAGGGGAGGGATGGTGAAGGTGGGCAGGTTTCATGGATGGGTTTCAAGGTAAGTACAAGGTAAAGTTGTAGTTCTTCAGTGATACGGTCTGTGCATAGTGTTTATCTCAACTCTATATGTGTATGTTAATAGTATTTTTAATGTATGATTTATACTAAAAGAGGGAAAAATTGAGTGGATGAAGTAAAGATGACAGAATATGAATGTTGTTTTAGTGACAGTTGCTTTTTCAGGACACTTTTAACCTCTTGGACAGACACAGACTTCAGCCTTTATCTTCTGAACATTTGAACACTGGTGTCACTGTGGCATGATACATGGGGCTCTTCATATCAAAAGCACTGGTCTTATTAGCACTAGAAGTCCTTTTCTGGTATCCTTGGGACTTGAAGTATGAGTGATATTCTTGAATAAGTTTTAAAAGTCAGATGTCCAAGAGTGTGGCAGAGAAAGGCCCAGAATTCCAGCTGAGGAACACAAAAATGAACAAATATGCTTTTATTCCTTTCTTTCTTTTCTTTTCTTTTTTTTTTTTTTTTTTTGGACAAAGTCTTGCTGTGTAGTCCAAGCTGGCCTTGAACTCATGGCAATCCTCCTGCCTCAGCCTCCCAAATGCTGGGATTACAGACATGTGCCACTATGCCTGGTTGTGGTGCTAGGAAATCAAACTCAGGGCTTTGAGCTTGCTAGGCATGCTCTTTAACCGCTGAGCTATTCCTCTAGACCTAAATGTGATTTTCAAAGAGGAGTCTGTGGAATTTGGAAAGTTCCCTCTATTCCTTAAAATAAGTAAAGCCCGTGTCTTACTTATTTTTGAAAACCAGCTCCTTGCCCCAGGCTTCACTCACAGCAGGTATTCAGCTGTTGAACTGAATACTTCGGGCATGCTCTCTACATGTGCCAGTTGACTGCTGAATAAGGTTTTTCATGAGTTAAATCTTATTCGTTTGAATACCCCCCCTCATACACATATGACTGATCCATGATCCATTTTTACTCCTGCTGCTAGCCAAGGAGGATGAACTACATTTAACATTAACAGAGGTTGAGCGTTCCCTCCCTAATGTTTATTCTTCCCTGTAAGTGAAACCTTGGGAAAAATGTGATTTGGAAAGTCCCCACCTTAGGGAAGCCTGTGCAAAGCTTATTGCCTTTAATCTACTGGAGAGCTGGGAGGACCTCATCGCTATTGGTTGGCTGTCATGCTAGACTGTTAATCAGTGTGTGGCAGATGCAGGGGCTGGGTTAGTAGTTGTTATTATGGTCATTAACACAGATGAATGAGGGGCTGGAAGAATAGCTCAGTGGTTAAAGCACTTGCCTAGCAAGCAGTAAATAGTCGAGTTTGATTCCCCAGTACCACATAAACTGGGCATGGTGGTGCATGCCTCTAATCCTGGCATTTGGGAGGCTGAGGCATGAGGATTGCCATGAGCTTGAGATCAGTCTGGGTACATAGTGGGCTCAGAACCAGCCTGGGCTATAGAAAAAAAAAGATGAATGATAACTACTTTTAGAATTTTGAACTGTTCACATTTCTTTTGGTAACGAGGCATTAGACTGAAGAAAGGCATATGAACATGAAGCTACTGTAGGTACTTGGCTGACGTTTGAAGTACACTATACTTACGCAACAGTGTGGGCTCTAATCTAAATCATGGCTTTTTTTAAAAAAAGAGCTAGCTGGCACATGCAGATTTGTTATATGAGTGGCCTGTTGGAAAATAAAGATGGCAGAACCTAGTGCTGCCACCAGGTGGCACTAAGAATTTACATTTGAGAGAAAAGAAAATCAGGAAAATGTCAAGGCCACCTTCACCACCTGTTAAAATAATGTATTGATTTAATAGTCTTCTTGAAAACTTTGGAACAGACCAGTACTGGGAGAGGGAAAGTAGAGCTCAAAGCCTTCTCATTTTCCATTCAGTGTGTTGTCTGAGAGCAACTGTAGATGTAGATTATTCCCAGCTTGAGGCAAAAGCAAATGAATCTGTGAAGAACAAAAGTAATTCTGTTGAATTCTTCTTATGTTTCTGCTTCTGCCAGCTGTGGCCTAACCATTATAACCTTGGCTTTCTGAGTGCTGGAATTACGGATGTGTGCCACCATGCACAACTTGATCTTTTTCTTCATTTGTCCTCAGAAGGGCAATTTTGATGTTTCCCCTGACCCTGATTTTATAATTGTAACAACTTGTTCTGTTGAGTTGTACCTTCCAGAGCCTTCTTCCAAGTGAAGTCAGTCCTGTCCCAGACTGCCCTAGAATATGCTCTTCTATAATCCTTCAAAGAAATATATTATTATTTCAGTATATTTAGGGGAGATGAAACAATAATGCTGTGAACAATTTTATTGTTTATGAGCAAGCACCCTGGAGGAAAAAGATTGATTAGTTGCAGCCTCATGAAACTATTCACTAATATTTAATTTTGGAGTATATTTTTTCTTTTTTACTTATTTTATTTTTGAAACAGGGTCTCACTCTGCAGCCCAGGCTTGTCCTTGGACTTATGGCAGTCCTCTTGTCTCAGCCTCCTGGGTGCTGGGATTACAGGCATGTGCCACTGTGCCTGGTTTTTGTGGTGCTCGGGAATCTAACTTGGGTACTTAGTCCTTGACTTCGTGCTTGCTAGGCAAGCACTTTAACCTCTGAGCCATTCCTCCAGCCTCTATTTTAGTTTTTTGAGACAGGGTCTCACTCTGTAGCTAGGCTGCTCCTGAACTCACTATGGAGCCCAGACTGGCCTTGGACTCAGGGCAATCCTCCTATCACAACCTCCTGAATGCTGGAATTAGAGAGGTGTGTGCCACCACGCCCTGCTTATATGGTGCTGGGGAATCGAACTCAGGTACTTAGTGTTTGCCAGGCAAGCACTTTAACCATTGTGCCATTCCTCCAGTCCCTCTTTTTTTTTTTTTTTTTTGAGACAGAGTCTCACTTTGTAGCCTAGGCTGGTCCTGAATTCCCTGTGTAGCCCAGGCTGGCCTCAAACTCATGCCAATCTTCCTACGTCAGCCTCCTAAGTGCTAGGATTACAGGCATGCACCACCATGCCCACTTTATGTAGTGCAGGGGAATTGAGCTCAGGGCCTTGCACTTACTAGGCAAGCATTCTAACCACTGCTATTCCTCTAGCCCTTTTTCTTTATATTTGAATGTGTCCATGCCAGGTGGCCTATGGAACGTTAATATATAGCTGTTGTTATACATTTACAAAATAAGCAATGTTCTACTCACATAGGTAATAAAGTAAAAGTAAATTATATTTGCCATTGTTTAAAAAATCTCCTAGGACATGAGCTGGAGGAATAGCTCAGCGGCTAAAGCACTTGCCTAGCAAGCGCCACATCAAGCACTAAGTACCCAAGTTCAATTCCCCAGTACCATATAAGCTGAGTATGGTGATGCATGCTTGTAATCCCAGCACTCAGGAGGCTGAGGCAGGAAAATTGCCGTGAGTCCAAGACCAGCCTGTGCTCCACAGTGCGTTCAGGACAAGCCTGGGCTACAGAGCGAGACCCTGTCTTAAAAAAACAAAACAAAAAAAACCTCCTAGGAGTTAAGTTAGTAACATATTCTGAGGCTTGTTGGATATCACAGAGCTTCCTGGAACCTCCAAGAAAGGTTTCTCTCCATCTTTCCTTTGTAGCACTTTGCCAACTGGGGCCTCTATTTCTTGTTGTCTGCCTTGGCTTGCTCCACAGCTGATGGATGTCATCTTGCTCCAAGAAGTCTTTCTCCCTCCTTTGCCTGGGAATTTAAGGTCTTTGATAGAGCTGAGCTGCGTTTCTGCCAGCAGGTGCAATCCTACTGGAGTTTTTGGGATCTTCTATGTAAAGGATTTTGTCATCTGCAAAGGGGGATATTTTGACCTCTTCCTTTTCTATACATACCCCTTTATTTTTTTTTTCTGTTGTCTCTTTACTTGGGACAAGCTTTCATGTACTATACCAAATGGGTGGTGAAAGTAGACACCCTTGTTTTGTTCCTGACTTTGGGGGAAATGCTTTTTTTTTTTCCCTATTGAGTTTGATGATAGCAGTGAGTTTGTGATAAATGGCTTTTATCAGCTTGAGGTAAGGTCTTTTTTTTATTACTTTAAAAAATTTCCCAATTTTTATTAGTATATATATCCATGTGATACATAATGTTGGATGTTTGTAGTGAACTTGAGTATTTTGTGCACATATACATTTTTGACTTTCCCACACCCTCCCGTTTCCGTGAAATTTGTCACACCTCTTTGGTTTCTGTAGAATGCCTGTATTCTGGGTTTCCCAAATCAGACCATGCAATATTTAACGTTTTCCCTATTATATTAATAAATATATGTGATACATAATATTTACAATGAACTTGAATATTTTGTGCGTATATATTTCATATCAGCTTTACAATCTCTTCCCATTTTTGTTCCTTCCACACCCTCTCCATCCAGCCTAACTCCTGCTGTCACACTCATTTGGTTCTGTAGAATGCATGAATTCCGGGTTTCCTTTATCAGAGAAACCATGAGATACTTAACCTATTTAATGTTCTGCATCTGACTCATTTCACCACTCAAATCACCACTCTTTAGCTGAGCTTCCTACTCCTAAAATGGGCTGCAGTGGCCATATCTTGATACCTCTTCTCAGGATCCAGCAAAGCCCTTTATTGGGACAATTTGCTGAGAGTTCCTTTTTTTTGTATTTTATTATATCTTTGTTGAGAGTCTTTAACATGGCCTCACCCACCAGTCCACATAAGAAAGAACTATAACAATGAAATTCATAAGGTTAGAAAATGTGAGAAATAAAAAAAGTTAAATTTCAAATTTCTTAGCTGAGCACTGGAAGGTAAATGTGTATACATTCAAAAGACATTCAGGTTATCATTACATCAGTTAGTTTTCTTAGGATAAACTCACGTCAAAGATTGAATAAGTAAATTGTTCCATTAAATGAGCTTAAATCTACATCACACGACTAAATGACACATAAACAATAGATATAATGGCATACTTAGTTATTTCAGAATTTTTTAACTTTCATAAATTACTCACATTTCACTCATTATGAACATTTTGGAAGGTTTGGTGCGTCATTTTAACTACCTATCCATCCATAAATTCATGCATACATATTTTTAAAAGATTTTATACCAATTTCTCATGTTGAATATAATTACTATGTTTTGCACCCTAATATACTATTAAAAATAATAATTATAAGGGAAAGTTTCACAAATCTTATGAGAATGCTGGTATAGTAGGATACCAATCAAGTGATTCTAATACCAGTCTGTTTTTTTGTTACACTTTCTTTTTAGATATTTCCTTTCTTCCCTGTTCATTGGTGCTGCCTGTCTCTCAAACATTCCTTCAATTATTTTCTGCAATGCTGGGCTAGTGGTTGCACATTTCTTAAAGGATTCTTGACCATGAAAAATTTTTACTTCTCCTTCAATTTTCAGGGATAATTTTGTTGGATATAACCACCTGGGTTGACACTTGCTGTCTTTTAAAGCTTGGAAGATTTTGCTCCAGGCTCTCCTGGCCTTCAAGGTTTGCATTGTGAAATCTGGTAATTTGAATGGGTTTGCCTTGGTAGAATAATGTCTGTTTTTCTCTTGCTGCTTTTAATATTCTCTCTTTATGTTGTATTTCTGAGGTTTTGATTATGTGTCATGGCAAGTCTCATTGCTGGCTTTGGTTATTTGGTGTTCTATAAGCTTCTTGTAGCTGAAAATTAATTTCTTTTCCAAGATTTGGGGAAATTTTCCTGTTTTATTTCAGTGAATAAGTTCTTTTTACCTTCAATGCTGTCTTCTGCTCTTTCTCCCACACCCATAATTCTGAGGTTGGTTCTCTGAATCATCCATCACTGTTGTATCCAGCAACTTTGCTCCTTTCTATTTTTGGAATTGTGCCTAAATATGGCGTTTATTTTCTCAGCCTTGTCTTCAGGGTTTGAAATTCTGTCCTCATAGTGTTTGAGTCGACTTCCCCTGCGTTCAAATGCTTTTTTCATATTCTGAATTTCAGCCAGATTTGTTTTCAGAATTTTCACTTCTATATCAGAATGTTCCTTCGTATTTTGCATTTCCTTATTTACCTCAGCCAACTTTTTATTTGTGGCCTCTATGTGCTCAGTGAGGTTTTTTTTTATCCATGAGGACCACTATTTATTTAGTAAATTTCTCTTTAAGGCTGCTGATCATTGCTTGCATTTCTTTGAGGATATCTTATTTGAACTGGATGTTCAACTCATTTGTTTACTTTTTGACTTCCTTCCCTTTGAGTTTTACTATTTCAGGGCCCATTACATTAGTTTCTGGGGTCTCAGGCATATCTGTGTGTGTCCTGTTTCCTTGTCTTCTTCCCATGCTTCTGTTGTTGAGGGACTTCACTTTCAAGGCCTATGTGAGAGGTTTCTTTGAATGGGTGTGATGGTGTTGAGGGGGAGCCAAATTTCCTCTGAGTTCTGTGCTGGGAGTAGGCATGGAGGGAGAACTTAACAGTCTGATGGCCTCTGAGGTGTCTTATTCACTCCCAGTCCCCTCAGCAAAGCTCTTCCACCTGTCCTGGCTTCCCTCCCCCAGGGGCAGGTCTCTCTATCCTTGGAGGTGCTCCCACTACTGCTTGAGCCATTCAGTAGGTCAGTGGCCTTTCTTTCCTCTCTGCAACTGTCTTTTGTGCTAGTTTCTTCCTAGGTACTGTTTAAGAGTGACCCCCAAATGCCCTAATGTGCTCTTCTGAGCTTTCTCTTACTCTAAGCAGTTCAGTCTCGGGCTCTTTTTTTTTTTTTTTAAACGGCTCTTGCTTATGACATTGCCTGTTACGGCTGCTGAGCACTGCTTCTGATTTAGGCTCTAGGAGGCCTTTTCTAAGGGGAGCTTGCATTGCACTTGTGGTATGCATTACCTGCAGACTTTTTTGGAAGCTGAGGCTACCAGCTGCTGTCAGTTCCCACTTCTTCTGGATATGTGCTTACCTAGGTCTGAGATTCTGGGGGAACTTTCCTCCATCTGTGGATGCTGGCAGCTCTCAGCTGTTTGCAGTCAATCTAGGTCTGCTTCCTCAGCTGCTCTTTACTTCCACTTTTGATTTGTTTTCAGGGTTTCTTTCCCATGGCCTCCTTTCATTTTTGGGGTGCTTCTCCCTTTTTTCACTACATTGGGCAGGTGGCTTTGTCTGTACTCTCAACTTTTTACATGGGTCCACAAGGAGACATTGTGCAGTTCTGTTACTCAGCTGCCATCTTGACTGGAAGTCTCTAAGGTCTTTCTATACTTATTTTTATTAGGGTTTTCTGGAATTGATGTATTTTGTCAAAGGCTTTTTCTGCATATGATATAGATGATGATGTGGTTTGTGCCTTTGCTTTTCTTCAGTATATTATTACTATATTTATTGATTTACATATGTTGAACCATCATTGCTTCCTTGGAATGAAGTGAACTTTGTTGTGGTATTTGATATTTTTAATGTTTTATTGCATTCTGTTTGCAAAGCATCTTGAGATTGTAACTATGTTCATTAAGGAAATTGGCCTATAACTTTTTTCTTTCTTAAGTCTTTCTCTAGTTTAGGTATCAGGATAATGTTAGCTTCCAGGAATGATCTTGACAGTGTTCTTTTTCTTCCAGTTTCATGGACAAGTTTGAGAAGTAAAATTCTGCAGTCGATCTGTCTGGTCCTGGGCTAATCTTCATAATAGTGGGACTTTATTGCTACCAGCACTGATTATTGGTCTATTCAAGGTTTTTATATCTTGGTAATTCAATTTTGATATCTATTGTGCATGTAGGATTCTTCAATTTTTGAAATATGTTTTCAAAATAGTTTCTTAAATCTTCCCGATTTCAGCAATGTCCATTGTGATTTCTTCTTCACTTCTAACTTCACTGATACTGCTTCTCTCTCTCTTTCTCTCTCTCCCTCTTTATTTTTTTTTTGAGACAGGGTTTCACTTTGTAGTCCAGGCTGGTCCTGAACTCACTATGTAACACAAGCTGGTAAATTCACAGAAAACCTCCTGCCTTAGCCTCTTAAGTGCTGAGATTTCAAGCATGTGGCACCATGCTTGGCTGTATATGGTGCTGGAAAATTGATCTCAGGGCCTTGTGCTTGCTAGGCAAGAGCTCTGACTGCTGTGCTATTCCTCTAGTTCCTTCCTTATATCTTTTAACATATATTTCTCATAAGAGAGTTTCAGCTACCCTCTTGCTTCACATTCTTTTTTAAAAAATTGGGTTGTTGGAAAAGTCATGAAGTATTTTTTTATTTTTTTCAAAGGTCATTTATTTATGAAGAGCAAAGATCAGTCAGTGATATATTGCCCGTTTTGTTCCATAACCTTTTGCCATCTTTCAGTGAGCTTCATAATTCCACGTTCATAGAAGGACCTGTCTTTATCGGCGAAAAACCGAACAAGGTGCTGATTTACAGCCTCATCTGAATTGAACATTAGACTACGCAGGGAATTTTGAAGAGAGCAAAACAAGTGGAAGTCTAACGGCGCAAGGTCAGGCGAGTATCCGTGGTGTGGCAACACATCCCATCCAAGCTCCAGTAATTTTTGACAGGTGATCAGACTTGGTGTAGGGTCTCTTATTATGATGGAGCACAGCTTCTTGATGTTTAACAAGCTCTGGTCATTTCTGGATGGTGGATTCTTTCAAATTGTCTAGTTGCTGATGGTACACATTTGAATTGTTTGGTTCCTTGGTAGGAACTTGCAAAACACAGCTCCTTTAAAATCCTACCGCACTGAGTACATAACATTCCTCTGATGAATATCTGCTTTTGATGATGTTTGAGGCAAATCATCATGTTGGGACCAAGACTGTTTGCGTACCACGTTGTTGCTAACAATCTACTTTTCATCACCAATTATCAGTTGCTTCCAAAAAGGATGTTTTTTGTCACGTTTAATGAGCATGTCACAGATATTTATTACATGCCATCGACTGAGCTTCTTTGAATTCATGAGCAACCCAAATATCAAGTTTGCTTCTGCTTCTTCAGGTGGTTGTGAATGCTTAAATGATGGCTCTTCAGTGTTTTTGCAATCTCTCGCATTGTGTAATGTGGGTTTGACTCTGTCAGTACCTTTATTTTGTCACCATCAACCTTAGTGGGCCCTCCTGACTGAAAAGTGTCATTGAGATCAAAATGATCAGCATGAAATTTTGTTAATCATCATCATTCGCACTGACTTTCTTGTAGAGCATTGTCACTGTGAACTTCACACAATTTTTCACACATTTGACGTGCATTCTTCCCTTTATGGAAGTAAACCAGTAAAATATGGTGAAAATGCACAATTTGTTAAATCTCCAGAACTCAATCAAATTGCTCATTTTTTTTTTTTTAGAGTGAAGCTGGAACTGTCAGCTGTTAGGACAAAGCAATAACATAGATGTGACTGACTCTAGTATGTCCAAAAATGAACTAGTGCAATCTGTTGCAAAAATGTATCATGACTTTTCTAGCAACCCAATACTTACTCTTTTATTAGTATGAAATTGTGGTACATAGTAACACATTACATATATCTTTATCATTTTTACTTCCTTTTCCTAATCCTATCCCCTCATCTCTCCCATAATCCTGTTTGTCTCATATTCTTCATTCACAAGCTGACCCATTTAGTCTGTTGAACTAGAAGCCCCAAAGCAACAGGGAGCTCCTGGGAATGTGGGCTGCTGGGCTCCTAAGGATGCTGGATATTCCCAGAATGGGCAGAGACCATGTTCTCTATTTCTCTTCCAGCCTATAGTCCTTTGTAAATCTCTTGACAGAAAAGTTCAAGTGTTGGTGGCTTACAACAATTTGAGGAATGGCTGTTTCCCACAATTCAAAGTGACAACAATAAATAACCACCTGCAACCTATTCGAGTTGAATCTGCAGATGTTCTTACTCTCATTCCTATGTTTGATGCTTGCTCTTGGATCATCTTCTTCTTAAGCTCCTGCTGCTCAGATTTGACCCAGCTAGCTCCCTTCTCGCCCTGTGGAAAAAAACCTGTTGCTTCTCAGAGAATACAGGAACCATCAAACAGAAGAAGCCCTTTAACTTTCCAACTAACAAATGTATGCCCTATTTTGTGCTAGTCTTCTTTCTTCCCTCTAGTGGTTTTTTTTTTTTTTGAAGGTTAATATTTATTTGAGTGGACAGCTCTATCCTACCACCTCCTTCCTCTGCCTTCTCTTCTTCTGCTTCTTCCTGTCAACAGACTGAAGAGCAGTGATATAAAAGAGCAATTAGCACTAGTATTGGCGAATGTGTATATAAACAGGCACTATTGGAATACTTAGCTGGTAGAAGTTAGAATTGGCACAGTTACTTTTCAGAAGGTAGTACAGGTTGAACATCTCTTCATCAGAAAATTCAAAATCTGAAATGTTCCAAAATTGTAAGGTTTTTTAGTATTGGTAAAATCTGAAAATTTTACAGAAACACTTCTGGTTCCAGACATTTCAGATAAGGGGTGCTCCACCTGTTCCATACTGATTCTGTGCAAAATGTGTAATCTTTGATCTGGAAAGCTCACTTACAGAAGCATGTCTTTCATAGATGTTTGGAAAGTACACAGAGGTAACATACAAGGCTGTTCATACTAGCAAAAAGCGACTGGAAACTAAAAATAGTAGAACATTTATAATATAGTATTACATGGCTGTTGCAGAGGATGTGTTTTGACATGGAAAAATGTTCAGAAATTGCTTAGGTATTTTTGAATCCCTATTTATTAACTGAGAAAAGGTATGTAGCAAATGGGGAATAGGGGGTTTTAGTACATGCCAGTTCTTTTTCTATGTTTTCTTCACTTGTCATTTAATTGGCTAAAGTTCATCTTCTTGTTGTTTGTTCAAGAAGAGTTTATTCAGCTGTAGTCCCAAAGTTTTTGTGAAAATACATGTGGTTTTATACATGAGCAACAATTACTGAGTATAATTAGCTGAGTAGCATGTGTCACTTATTTATTTATTTGAGACAGGGTATCACTTTGTAGTACAGTCTAACTTGCTGTGTTGCCCAGGCTGAACTCAAGCTCATGGCAATCTTCCTGTCTCAGCCTCCTGAGTGTTGGGATTACAAGCGTGCACCATTCATTATGCCTGGCTTCACTTTCTCTTTTTCAAAGGACACTAATCTTTATTTTCTTTCCCATTCTGCGTGGCACCTCTTGACAGATGGCCCACATCTTTGTTATAACCGAGAAACCATTAGTTCTGCATTTTTGCTGGACTCTTTTCCATATATGTTTGTAGCCCATTTATTTTTTTCTCATCTGTATTTCTGAAGATCATTTCAGATTTTCTCACAGATGATTTTGGCTGCTTCTCTGTGTGGCCTTCACTATAATGAAAACAAGAATTGGTCAGTTTTGGCTGCTTATAAGCTGAGCACACCACTCTCTTTCTCCCTCCAGGTTACCAACATCAAGAAGACACTCAAGGCTACTGCATCCTCCTCGGCTCAGGAAATGGAGCAGCAGCTGGCTGAGCGAGAATGTCCCCCTCATGCTGAGCAGAGGCAGCCCAGCAAGAAGATGTCCAAAGTGAAAGGTCTGGTCTCTAGCCGCCACTAGGGCTGGCTGGGGCAGCTGGTACTCACCAGGCCTGGGTCAGGTAGGGAGGGGATACCAAGGGCCTATTTCCTCCCCTCTCTAACTGCAGTGAGTTCCAGACCTGCCCATCTCCTGACCGGCACCTTCCCACCCATTGGCACTGTTCCAGAAAACTCAGTTCTCCTTCTTCCCTGTCCCACCTTCCTTTCCTAAGTGTTCTCTTCAGACTCAGGGGCTCCATGGATGCCATCCTAACAGGGTTGGGCACTGCCGGCTTCCTCCAGGAGGTCCTTATCTCTGTGTGTGGGCTCATCTCCCTTCTGGTTGTTCTTTTGCTCCGTGTCCTTTTGTCAGGCTGGTCATAAGCTACGGGCATCTTTAACTGGCCCACAAGGATGACTGCATGGGAGGCTTCTCTGCGTGAGGAGGGAGCATTCCTTCTCTAGCTTCATGTACCACAGTTCCCCCAATGGTGCAGGCGGTCACTAGCCAGGTATCCATATGCTTTGTTCTCCCTCTCCTGCCTTATCCCTTGTTTGCAGCTCTGGTTCAGGCCATGAAGGGATGTGATGCTGGGCTATGTTTACTAAACCTGTGGGTTTTCAGCCTCTTAAGCCCAGCTTGGATCTCATAATTTGGGAGCATTGACTTGACCAATCTCTGTTATCTGAGCATAAGTGAAGGTTATTGTGGTCCTGCTGGGTGTCAGAAGCTGTTTCTCCTAGCCTGGTGTTCCCTGCCGGCCATTTTTCCTGCTCATTCTGACTGTGTAACCTGGTTGCAACATGTAGGCTCCAGCTGCTTGCTGGGGCTGTCTGCCAATGCTTGCTCTCCCAAGGTCTTTCATGGCTCCTGGCTGCCCCTGTAGTGGAGATGGTGGTGCCAAGGCCTCATTCTGGTGAAAGACTGCTGCTACTTCTGTCTCTCTCTCCCTACCCCTTCTTGGCTGGTGACCCAGAGCCCTCTGATGACAGTGTATTCCTGGCCAGAGAAAAGGACTTGACTAGACTTACTGAACTTGAACAGTTTCAGGTTATGTTTAATTTTTTTTGTACAGGTCGATTCTAATACATTTCAACATGGTTTTTTCTTCCCTGTGTCAGTATTTGTTATAGACTAATCACCAGGGTTTTTTCACCTGGTTGGAGGGTGGCATGTGTGTATGTGTGTGTGTTCTGTTTTGTTTTTATAAGGGGAGGTGGAGGTCTTTGATATTAAAGTACATTGAAGGAAAAAGCACATTTTAGGACAAAAAAATAAAAGTGTAGATTTGATGTATGTGACTGGAGTATGGGATTGCAAAACTGGTGGGTCTGGAGGGGAGGGAATTAAGGTGGTTTAGGAAAGTCTGATGCTATTCAGTACCATATTTAAAAAATGGGTGTCTTCTTTTTCCAAAATTTTCAGCAGCTGCTTATTACTGATCAAACGTTATTCCTTTCACACTGATCCATGTGCTTGTTATAACACTATGCCCCAGAGAGTTAAATTCCCAACATATGTTTCATAAATCCCCTGGTCAAATGCTCTGTAGAAAAGGGGTTCTGTTATTAAATAAATATGGCACTCCCTGCATCCCATATCCTCACTGGAAATTCGTTATTAAGGTCTCGAAGAAGTTCTGGGGGAGGAAGCCTGTGCCCACACTTATTTCACCACCAAATCCTTTTGTGTAAGACCTATTGAGATGTATTTTAGGGAAGATCTAGGAAATATATGCTTCTTAAAAAAACGCTAAGATGTGCTGAACACCCTGTCTTAGTTACTTTTTTGTTGTTGTGATTAAATACCTGACATCCATAACTTAGGGGAGGAAAGGTTTCTTTTAGCTCACAGTTTCAGAAGGTACCAGTTCATTCATGGGCAGCTGGCAGTAGTATAAGCAGGTGGCATTACAAATAGCATTGCAAATAGGAAGCCAAGTCAAGTCGTGTCCAGTGAAATCAAGTCCAGGAGGGAAGTAGCATATGTATACTTACAGATCCTGTCCCAGTGATTTGTCTCTCCTCAAATGTTCTAGGTTTAAGCCCTTATCACATGCGTGTAATCCAGATCACATGCCTGTTATCCAATATGTCACACACCTGTCCTCTCGCTGGCCACTTGTCCTGCGCATTCTGACTATGCAGCCTGGTTGCAACACACCCAGAATCCACTCCTCTAGACCAGGCCCCCATGTTCCAATAGGACATGGTTCCATAGATCATCCATAACATCCAAATACATGAGACTTTTGGGGGACATTTCAGATCCAAATCGCACTACAGCCTCATACATTTTTACAGCTCTTCTTTCCAGACCCGTAGCAGGCATACTCATTGTCAGCAAACTACCTTTCATTCTTGTCACCTTCACTGGCGAGTAGGTAAGGAAATGTGGCATGACTTACATCTCATGCATGTCTGTTTGTTATTTTGATTGCTTCAAGGCCCCAGGAAACTTAGGGTTGTTTTCTCCACAGTTCTGCCTTTTCCTTGAAAATAACGATGGAAATAGCACATGGTAAAGTACTTTATAACATGTCTTTGGAGGTTGATAAGGTGAGTATTCTAATGGGGAAACACAAACTCAAAGATACAAAATATCCTGCTTATAAGGGACAAAATGAGAATTCCCATATTGTAACTTGTATGTCATGCTGTCTCCTTATGTGACATTCTAGTTTGTAGTCTTCTCTCCAGCTGATCCTTGGTATTTTCTTCTTACCTCCTTGTTCATTTGAAGGCTTGTGTTGCTTTTAACTTAGACCTCACACATACATTTTGGTCTCTGCTTCTCGCACTCCAAACTACTTGATAAGCAGAGAATGTGGGGCAGGAGGCTCTTAAGCATTGTGTGGACAGTGCCGCAGCTGGAATATTCTTTGCTCCCTGAGACCTCTGGTAGAGAAGAACACTGGCTTCCCAGGTCTGCAGGTTCCCCCTGTCACACTGTGGCAGTTAGGCTCAGGTTTGAGACATCTTGAGATGTGGTCTGATAAGATGTCTTACAGATACAACATTCTTGAGGAATGTCTTCAAGAGTGAAATGTCTTAGGTGGAAAAGAAGACACTGGAATTAAACAGAATCAGTTCCATGGAATACATATGGGCTGGCCCAAGTTACCTTTGCCTGGACTTTCTGCCTTCTGAAGCCCCTTCTGCCCTTTTTTCTGTTCAGGTGATGTTATGGGTTCTGTATAACTGAATAAAACTAGGGAGGTAGTCAGCCAGTACAGGCTGTTATTTTGTCTGACATATGAGGTAATCACTAATAGAATTCTCCCTCAGCCCCTGGGTTTTGTTGAGTTCTTCCTGTAGTTGATGACCACAAGAGCAAAAAGGATAAACTACATATGGTGCTACATCTCAAAGGTGCTGGATTGCCTACAACCAAACCAAGTGTCCCAGGGAGTTTTGTTTTTGTTTTGTTTTGTTTTTTTTTTTTTTGAGACTGCCTCACTATGTAGTTCAGGCTGCTCTTGAACTCACTATGTAGTCCAGGCTAGCTTCAAACTCACAGCAAACCTGCTGCCTCAGCCTCTTGAGTGCTGGGATTACAGGCATGCACCACTGCACCCAGCTAGTGTGTGGTGCTGGGGGATTGAATCTGGGGCCTCGTATGTCCTAGGCAAGCACTCTTATCACTGAGTGCCCTAGCTGAGTGTTCCAGTTCTTGTACTTAAAAGTCATCATTCTAGTGGTTTGAGACTTCAAGATTTTTTTTTTTAAAAAGATGCAGCATTTGTTTGGTTTTTACTATTCCTGAAGGACATATCACCCTACTTTTGGTAACTGTGTGTTAAATAAAGAATGCCTTGGGTAGCCTGTGATTGTACCCATGTCACTGTGGGGATTCTGTGTACAGCTGTGAGTGCTTGCCTATTTCAATTAAGTCTTGTCTCATACTTGAAATGTAGATTAAATACATACTTGATTTTAAACTTCATTTTGTTTCTCCTTTGTATCACCATTAGGGAATTATGTGTATCATTTAAACTTATTGTCTGCTAAGTAGGTTGTCTGTGACTTTATCCTGAGACACAAACTCATGGTAATCCTTCTACCTCAGTCACCAGAGTGCTGGGATTACTAATTTTTGTAGTGCTGGGTGATTAAAGCCAAGCCTTACACATTGTAGGCAAATGCTTAAACCACTGAGCTATTTCCCCAGCCCACAAAATGTTTGTTATAAAAGGGGAGCGTTGGGTCTTAATGTTGATTTATAGCCATTTTTGCATTGCTTTCCATGTAAACCCCAGCTATGACTTATCTTTTCTCCTTACATAACTGCTGGAGAAATCTCACAGCTGCAGAGTGGTACCATTGATTTGTTCTCTCTAATCTTGACAGGTACTTGGAGCTCTTGACCCATTTATCGTATGTGCTTAGTCCGCTTTTTGTCATTCCTTACAGCTGTTATAATTTCACTGTTTTCTGAAAATAGTTTACCCCATCACACCCCTCACTGTCAATGGGTGGTACTTTCCTGCCTCATAGGGAAAGTAGCATTGGGTGGCAAAACCCAGTTTCTTGTCTTCTATTTGCAGACTTGTCTACTTCCATTCTTACCTACTGTTCTTATCACAGTGGAGAGACATCCTTCCTTCCACATGATTTCAATATTATCTACCTGTGCCACTTTCTCTCCATCTATCCCACCTTTTCACCCAGAAATCTTCAGTTCTGCCTCTTTAGCCTTTAGTGGTGGCAGAATGTGATGATGAATTTTGAACCTTGAAGAGATCCTCTAAATGTGATGTCCTTTTCTAGCCTCCTCCTTTTTCTCTTTTAATAACCAGTCTTCCTGAGACTTTCTTGCCCTTCCTGTCTGCACTTTTTTCTCAACAGACCAACCATTGTCAAGCCACTAACTCCAGTTCACTGAGCATGTGGCTTGATCTTTATGTTGCAGTTGGCATTGGTGAGTCCACCTTTTCAAATGCCCCCCCCCCCCCTTTATTTTGGCAGTTCTGGAGATAGAACCCAAAGCCTTCACACTGAGCTGTATTTCCAGCCCTCTTTTCTTTTCTTTCTTTTTTCTTTTTTTTCCTTTAGAATAAATAATTTTGTGTCAGGGTCATAGTAAGTTACTAAATTGCCCAGGCTAGACTTATAATCATTGTACCTCGGCCTCCCAATGTGCTGGGATTAAAGGCACATACCACTATGCTCAGCTTCAAGTGTTTTATTATCATGGACCTAAACTCCCCAGTTTCTTCTGGCTATTTGAAAAAAAAATTAGAGCATCTCTTTCTTTAGTGTCTGCTGGAGGTATTTCATAGGATTCCATTGTGACCTTCTATACCTACTCTGTAGGTTATATGATTCACTCCCATAGCTAGATTGTATTTTATAATTCATATACCCATTTCTGCCAGCAAGTTAATTAGAGATTTGTACTTGCCACTTTCTAGGTTTACAGTCACCAATAAATGATGTCTAGCATCCAGGAGTATTAGTTTCTTTTTTTTTTTCTCTGTTCCTTTTTTTGAGACAGGGTCACTCTCTGTAGTCCAGACTGATCCTGAACTCACTATGTAGCCCAGGCTGGCTTTGAACTCAGGGCAGTCCTCCTGTCTCAGCCTCTTGAGTGGCTGGGATTACAGGTACATGCTACTATGCCCAGATAAAAAGTCCAAGTCCAAAGTCTCCTTTGAGACTCAAGGTAAACTCTTAAGTTGTTAGCTCTTATAAAATCAAAGAAAAGTTAAACACTTCCAACTTACATTGGCAGAGGTAAGCATTCCCATTCCAAAAGGGAGGAATGGGAGTGCAGAAAGCCATTGGTCCAACACAAATTCTAAACCCAGCAGGGCAAAGATTAAATTCTGTAACTCCAGCAATTCGGGTAAACTGTGGTTAGATGTGAGTTCCAAAGGGCCTGAGTTGCCCCACCCCTACAGCATTGCTTCTGGCTGGAAACTCCATAGCTTCTCCTTTGGGCTGTGTTGTGGTTTGGATCTGGAGTGTCCCCCCCCAAAGCCTCATGTACCTATGGATACTACATATGATGGGAGATGGGACCTGGCTGGAAGAAGAGGATGCTTGAGGCTTGACATGGAAGGGGGTGTGTGCTGGTTCTGCCCTTGTTTCCATACTTGACTCTGATCCACCGTGCTGTGAGAGTCTCTGTCTCTGGAGCTCCAGCTCTAGCTGTGGCCCTGCCATGTGATTCCACCATTTCCAGCTGCCCACCATGAATGGGCTGTGACCTTCTAAAACTGTGAGCTAAAATAAATCTTTCCTCCCTTAAGTTGTGGATGTTTGGTATTGAGTCACAACAAGAAAGTAAGACAGGCTGGTTCTGCTGTCAGCGTGTAGCCTTCCTCAGCTGATGATCCATGTTTCTGGCTCTCCAAATTTCCTGGCTCTCCACTTCACTTTGGGCTTTGCCTTCACAATTTCATGCACTGCCCTCATTGGGGCACACTGTCTGGCTTTCACAGCCTTACTTAAATCTGGGAGGAAGCCTCTATGACCCTAACGCTCTAACATCTTGCATTCTTGTGAAACCAGCATCATGTAGATGATGCCAAGGTTTGCTGCTGGCTTGAGCAGTAGTCTGGCCCTCTTGGACAATATCTGCTGAAGTCTCTGAGGTCTTAGATGGCTGTACTCCAGCAAGCACTTCTCTTTTTGGTCCTACAGGATGCCTTAGGTTGCTCTTCTCAGAGCAAATTCTTTTGCCTTTCCACCCTTTCAGTTGTAAAGGATGGGATCTTGCTGATTCCTGAGACACCCTCAAGACATTTTTTTCATAGTCCTGATTCTAAGTACCTAGTTTCTTTTTAATGCTAATCTCTGTAACATCCCAGTGCTCTTCTGCTCAACCTCTGCAGACCCTTTCAGTTTTGCAAAAATTCAAACTTCTTACATCATTTTCTCCGCCATTTTCATTGTGGAGCTGCTTTGAGACTTCCTCTTATCAGATTAAGTAATCTGCTGCCCTTAATCTCAATTTTAGTTAAAAGTTTCTGTTTCCCAGGACAACATAAGACCAACTGCTAACTAAATTCTTCAGGGAAAATGTCAGCTCCTCATCAGCTAGACTCTGCAGTCTCTTTTACGAATAGGAAAGGCAAACCAAAGGAGCTTCATATGTATCAGAAGCTCCCAGGTCCTAAGACCTTGGAGGGTCATTTGTAACAATCATGTAGCAAGTTCTAGCATCTCACCCCTGCTTAGCAAGAAACTGAATCATACTGTACCTACCTCATATGTCAACTTTTGCCTGAATAAACTCTCCAGTGATTCCACAGCCCATGAAACCTCAGTCTCCACATCTCCCACCTTTGTCTTTGCTGCATTCCATCCTCAGTCCTTGTTTCTGTTTGAATCTCAACATTTCTCTCCTGGCCCAGGGCCAGCTTCAGTCCTCACCCTCCATTCTTCTGCCACTTCTGCTATGTCGGATTAGGATCTCCATAGTGTGTTTTCATAGAACCAGAGTGAGATACAGTCTCTCATTGATCTGAAATTCACTACCTGGACACCTGGAATTTAGTGTGTTACAGAAAGTACAGGAAAATGTGGGATTTACCTTCTGGTCATAAAATTCCAGGAAGACTTCTGTGCAGCCTCCAAAGTTGTGAGTTGTTGGTCAGCCAGTTCCCTTATGGCACATGTTCCAGTCATTATCCTTTCTGGAGAGTCCTCCCTCAATAGTGAGCTCTGGAAGAAATTAGAAGACTACTTTTTAAAAAATATATATACTTTTTGTTTTTTTGAGACAGGGTCTTGCTCTGCAGTCCAGTCTGGTCCTGAACACACTGTGGAGCCCAGGTTGGCCTCAAATTCATGGCAGTCCATCTGACCCAGCCTCCTGAGTGCTGGGATTACCGGCGTGTGCCACCACGCCCAGTTTAGAGACTACCTTTGAAATAGGCTCATCCAGTACTGATGGATGACTTGCCCAGAATTCATGATTCCTGTTGTCAGCACTGTGTCCTCTGAATCAAAGGGGAGTCATAGGCTTCTGTGGGTCTGTTTAAGTGTCACAACAGCAAAGATCTAAGCAATTTTGGCTTGAGCCAACTCAGTCTTCCATGAGAAGTACTCAGAAATGCTTCCTCTTGAGGAGGGAGTGAGAAAGTGACATAGGTCAGACATTGACCTCAAAGATCATCATCTGTTGACAGACCCACAACAGCTTCAGATAGTGGTCTGGGTCCTGACTCAGAGACAGACCTGGGAAGTCACTTGGGGAGTCTGTTAATGAAAAACTCAAGGGACTCCAGTGTGAACCCATATTGCAAACAACTTGAAAATACCATAGAAGTACACTTGAACAAGAAATTTGGAGATATCTGTGAGGATCAGATCCCTGACACTACATAGATCATGGCATTCTAGCAAGCTGACATTACCCTTAACTCAGAAATTCCATAACCAAGTGAAAGATATGTGGCATCACTGGTGAGTGAGGACAGTTGCCTGAGTATCTCCCAGTATATTTTCTTCCTTGGTTCCAGCAAATAAAAGATGTTGGAACAGGATGTTAAATTTTTGTATACAGGCACATTGTAGGCTCTTTCTCTACAAGGTCCAGAAATGCACAGAAATATTCAACATAAAAAAGGACCTATGCCAAACCTTTTCTCATTACAAATTTTCTTCCTCAGACACTCATTTCTTGGGTAGAGTCCAAAATTGGGGGTCTCCAAGCCCTTTGGAAGAACCTTGTTTACCAAGGAGTCATGGTGGGTACAACAAATTCAGTTGTGATGGGCTGGGACATAGCTCAGTGGTTCAAGTAGTTACCTACCAAGTGCAAGGCCCTGGGTTTGATTGCCCAGCATCACATAAACTGGGTGTGGTGGTGGGCGCATGCTTGTAATCTCAACACTCAGGAGGCAGAATCAGGAGGATTGCCATAAGTTCAAGGCCAGCCTGGGCTACATAGTGAGTTCAGGACCAGCCTAAACTGTAGAGCGAGACCCTTACTCAACAAATAGTGGAATTCATCTATGGGCAAGGATGGGCAGGGGGCCTTGAGATATTGGCCCCTCAAAGCAACCATGAGCTTACACCAACATCCAGACATTGGAGGATGGTAGACAGACATTTTTGCCCTTTTTCCCTATCCCCAACTCCAGCAACATAAACAAAGCAAGTCAAAAGTAGACTATACAGGCCCAGAGATAAGGCACAAAGCTGCCCCCAAGACAGGATGGGACTGGACTTGAGATAAGGGATAAAAGTGAGTTCTGGCAATGACATAGGAGGCTTTGCGGTAAAATGGCAATACATTTAGAACATTTCCCATGTGCAACAAGTCCTGCACCATATCCAAAGTGAAAAGAGCTGTGCTGTCTAATTACAATATAGTCACATCCTTTTAAAATTTACATATCCCTTCTTTTCCCTTTGCCACCCTCTTACCCACTTTCCCTTTCCACAAAGTTCATCTTTCTCCTGTCTCTTACATTTCTTATGGTTTGGTTTTCTTATATTGGAGAAACCATATGGTATTTAAATTTCTGGGCTGGTTCATTTTGCTAAGAATAATGGTCTTAAACTCCAGTGACATCTTGGCAAGCTATGAGTCAGTAGGCATCCTACAGAAAAATGTGAATATAAGTAAAATAGAAACTATCCTGACCACTGAAAGACCTCTGACAAGAATAGCATTTCCTCAAGACTTTAAATAATCAGATTTTTAAAAATGAGCCATTTACTAAGCTGGAGTTTGAAACAGGAGTAAGCATAGCCACCCTCAGTGCTTTCCCTTTGACACGTCTGGCTGCCATGTATATGCGGCAGTTTTCCATGTGATACATGTCCATGTGGAAAACACAAAGATGAGCATGGATCTGCATCAGGATCCCTGAGTCCCTATGGATGTCTTATGTAAGTACCGGGACAAGAGTTTCTGTCCAGCTGCAAAGAGTGTCTGTACTCTAGCAATCAAAACAGGAAGGCTTGGTGGAGGGGCTGAAGGTCTGGAGACATGCCAGTGCAGGAGGAAGAGCCACTACCCTTGAAACAGGACATTAGAGGAGATGCTTGGAAATAAATTTTTCCCCATCTGTCACTAAAGGAGGAACCTTCTCTTGAAAATCTTTTCAGAAGGAAGATGAAGCTTTGGCTTTGTCCTATAATAAGATGAAGAGGGAAAAAAGTTCTTGGGAAATGGCAACTCCCCATCATTAACTGTGTCGTGCATGGGCATAGAGGAAGAGCTGACTTCACTGGGAATACTATAAACCAGAAGTTCACAAGATCTGGGCCCAGTGGCACAGGCCTGTAATACCAGAACTTTGGGAAGATGAGGCAGGAGAATCACAAGTTTGAGCTCAGACTGGGTAGCTTAGTGACTTGGTGAGATCCTTTCTCAAACAGGATAAAGGGACTGGGGATGTAGTTCAGAGCAAAGGTTCTGTGTTCAATTCCCAGTACCACAGGGTGAAAAAACTCATGAGGGAGACCGTGATGGTCCTGGGGTAGAAACCTCAATGTAGGTAGATGTTTCTTGGTCCCAAGAACCTCAAAGAAGTGAGAAAATTCAGCACAAGGCAGAACTGCAAATCGAGGTGTCCCTTCAAGTCCAAGAATCATTGCACTAAAGGGAAAAGTCACCCATCCTGCAGCCAAAAATAATAAATGAATCAGAATCAGAGATAGCCCAGAAAGATGTGTTACAGGACAAGGTATTTTGTCAAAGGCATCCCCCATCCATGCTCTACTGGGGGCCAGTTCCCTATCCAGGACCCATTGGCAGTTATCAGGAATCTCCTACTATCTTTACCTTTCTTGAAATATTTCTATTATTTAACAGAAAAAGCTTCTCCATGATTCCCCAGGAAGATTTTTTTCCCTTCCAAAATAGTTTTTTCCTATTTTATGAAACTATTGTTTTTTACTCAATGAATTAAAAAAAGAAATGTTTCTAGTTGAGTTCTATTACTAAAATACAACAGGTAAGTTTTTTCTCTTAAACTAGCCTTGCTAATAAATGTAGATAGAAATAATTCTATAAAATTAGACACAAGCTTCATGTGAGTTAGATATACAATCCTGAGCTAAGATATATACTTTAATATGACAAAAATACCGATGTATTTAAATCCAGTGACTACATTGCCATTTCAGGGAAAACATTAAGGACTGTTATCAAAGTGGCAGTCTTGACATGCTTCTGATGTTCAGAATATTTTAAACCTGATCAGAGACTGGCAGTTGGCTGCTCATGCAAGAGCTTTTTCTCCCACAGAACTGCTGTGGGTCCTGGAAAGCACCCCATCCGTCTGCACATCTGGCTTTATGCGCTTTACGTTGCCTGGGCTTTCTTCCTCTCCCCTCTTCTTGCCTCTCTGGTAAACACTCAACCACAAAAATCTCCCTTTCTGCACCAGTTTGGCACCTCACACTTCTTTCTGTTTGTACCTGTTACCTGATGTGACCTTCCTTCAGTAAGGTCTGATTCTAAAGAATGGAAGCCAGACTATGTTCTTCTTCTGGCCTGTCTTCTGTGCTTGGTGAGGTGCTTATGCAGAAGTTCTGCAGTCCATGACTTGGAACTGTTGTAGCCATACTGGGTGAGGGTAGGTGAAGGCTGGCTGCTGTGGTTGCCAGGAGCTCTGGGATGTAGAGTTTCAGTCAACTGATGTCAGGGCTTATACTCATCATGCCAGAAACATCCTGCCACTGACAGAACCTTTTGTCAGGGTCTTTTCTTTCAGTAAGAGAGTCTAAATCTTGGCCTAGGTGGAGCAGCTTGCATGTGAGCACTTACTGTGAAGGAAGTACAGATCAGACACATACTGGGAAGTTCACTGGGTTCTCACAACTGTAAAATGGTGACAGTTATAACCCGTAATAGTGAGGAAGTAAGTTCTAACCTTCTGGGCTCATTCTACAATCACTCTTCTTGGGGCATGTGTGTGTGTTTTACTGGGGAATGAATCCAGGGCCTTTCCACTGAGCTATAGTCCTGCTGTTTATTTTTTGAGACAGGGTTTCACTAAGTTGCTCAGGCTGATCTTGAACTTTCAATCCACTTGTGTCCCAGAGTGCTGAGATTACAGGGGTGCACTGCCACTCTCAGTGTTTCCTGTGGGATTTGAAGTTCAGGTTCTCAGGGAAGCTGGGATGGCAGGGATTCAGGTCCAGGTTTAGGGCCAATGCCTGTGTATGAGGGGGCAGCTATGGAGCTTGTTTTCTTACTATTTGGTATAAGTCTTTCTATGTGGCTCTTTATTTAAATTTTTTCTTCTTCTTCCCGCCACTGCCTTTATTTAATTTTTTTGAGACAGCTTCTCACTCTGTTTGGGCTGATCCTGAACTCACGAACTCACTGTAGCCCAGGATGGCCTCAAACACACTGTGTCTCCTGAATGCTAGGATTACAAACATGTGCCACCACACCCAGTGCTTTAACTGCTGAGCTGTACCCACAGCCTCCATGTGGTAGTTTAAAAATGCTTACAAATTTGGACACTTCTGTAAAAGGCAGACCTTGATTTCCCTTCCCTTGAGTATGGTCCAGACTCAGTGACACACTAAAATATTAAAATATTGAGTAGAATGTGGCAGAAGGACAGTGAGTGACACAAGCCTAGATTTGACAAGATGCTTTAGCATTCATCTGACTTTGTCTGTCTTGAGTCACAGGACTTTAGAATCTCTGGGCTGCTGTGTACGAAGTGCAGCGTGGCTGAAGCTGCTTTCCTAGAGAGATCTCTGGGGAGCTGGGGAGGCGAGAAGGAGATGCCCAATGGTCTGCACAGTATGACTGCCTCAGATGATTTCAGCTCTCCATGCCAGACTGGTGCCAAGTAGAGCACAAACAAGCTCTCTGCCTAGCTCTGCCCAGACTGTTTGGCCTGACTAAAGATTGGTTAGGAAAAGAAATGCTACTATTTGAACTACATGATTTGGGAGTGGCTTACTCACTAGATAACTGGAATCTATGTCAATAAGAGTAGGGCTGCCTTTGTTTTATTGTGTGTGTGATTTTTGTGATTTTTTTTTTCCAGTACTAGAGATTGAAACTCAGGGCCTCTCCCTGAACTACATCTACACTTCTTTTTATTTTTTAGCTTCAAGACAGGGTCTTGCTTAAGTTGCTCAGGCTGGCATTAGATTTATGATTCCCCTGCATCAACCTCCTGAGTATCTGGGATTATTGGCACCATATTCAGCTGCCTCTTTGAATTCCATTGTGTGGATGTATCAGTTTTCAATTATTCATCCAATGTATCTTTCTCGGCTGTCCTTTCCTTAATTTCTTTCTCTCTTTTTTTCTTTTCTTTTTTCTTTTCTTTTCTTTCTTCATTTCTTTCTCTGCTGGCAGTCAAACTCAGGGCCTTGTACCTACCTAAGCTCAGCTCTAATGCAGCCCCTGCAATGTTTTCTTGCAAGTTCTCTAAATAAAACATCCCTATACATGTAGTTTAGAAACTTTTCTATCTATGGCAATAGTTCTTAACCAGGAACGGTTTTGCCCATGAGGACATTTGTCAATATCTGAAGGCTTTAAAATATTTTTGTTGGGATAGTTGTAGCTTCATATACAAGAATTAATACAAAAATAATAAAGAGAGATACCTTAAACACTTCGCTCAGCTTCCCCCTAACTAGCATATGATAGCATGTGATAGGGTGTCAATACTGATTTAATCTGTGGATCTTATTAAGACAAGTACAGATTCAGTTTTTTTATTGTTTTAATTTTTATTAGTATGTATTCATGATAATAATTGGCTTGAGAAATTAGTGCATTTACATATTGCATCTTGATCATTTTTTTTTTTTTTTGAGACAGGGTGTTGCTCTGCAGCCCAGGCTGGTCTTGAACTCTCTATGGAGCCCAGGCTGGCCTTGGACTCATGGCAGTCCTCCTGTCTCAGCATCCGAGTGCTGGGATTACAGGCGTGTAATACCATGCCTGGCTTATGTGGTGCTGGGAATTGAACTCATATACTTAGTGCTTGACATAGCACTTGCTAGGCAAGCACTTTAACCACTGAGCCGTTCCTCCAGCCCTGATCATTTTTACTTTCCTTCCCCATTCCCATCCCCCCACCTCACCTCCCCTCTTCCCTCTCTACAAAATCTATCTTCCTGTTTTTTTCTGTCTCTTACTTTTGTTATAGTTTAGTTTTCTCGTATTAGAGAAACCATGCAATATTTAACCTGTGTCTGATTCACTTCACTGAGCAAAATGGTCTCAAAGTGTATCTATTTTTCCACAGAATTATTCAAATTTATCTTTCTTTATAGCAGAGTTGTATTCCATTGTGTAAACACACCATGTCTTTTTTATCCAGTCATCTGTTATTGGACATATCAACTGCTTCCAGGATTTAGCTATTATAAGTTGTCATGCTATAAGCATGGATATACATGTATTATTCTTATATGATGACTTTAACTCTTTTGAGAAGATACCCAGAAAAGGTATAGCTGGGTCAAATGGGATATCTATTTTTAGATTTTTGAGTTATGTCTTTCCATAGTGGTTGTACTAATTTATAGTCCCACTAACCGTGTAGCAGGATTCCTTTTTCTTATTTGTGTATATGTGTCAGGTTCTGTACAATTTTACTACTTCTGGAAGTTTGTGTATCCACAACCATAGTCAAAATACTGACTCTTTCTATCACCACAAGTATCCCTACCTCCCACCCCCCATCTTTTTGTAATTAGGTCCGGGTTTGCTTGTGTGCTAAGCGAGCATTCTACTGCTGACAACCACTAAACTGGTCTCTATTTCTGTGATTTTTTTCTTTGCTCTGTAGTTCAGGCTGGTTCTGAACTCACTCTATAGTCCAGGTTGGCCTTGAACTTATGACAACCCACCTGCCTCAGCCTCCTGAGTGCTAGGATTACAGGTATGTGCAACTATGCCTGGCTTATGTGGTGCTGGGGAATAATTTTTTTTTTTTTAGTTCTTTTTTTTTTTTTAGTGCTGCAGATCAAATTCAGCTTCGTACATACTAGATGAGTACTCTACCACTGAGCTATGCTCCCAGCCCATTCAAGAAAGTTAGTAACAGAATCATACACTGTGTAATCTTTGAAAAATTAGCTTTGTCTATGTAGCATAATTGTCTAGAGATTCATTCAGGTGACTATGTGTATTAATAGTTTGTTCTTTTTCATTGCTGAGTGATTATTTCATGGGATGTGTGTTTATCCATCCACATAAATGGTTTCTAGTTTTTGGCTGTCATCTATAAAGCTGCTCTAAACATTTACATACAGGTTTGGTGTGAACACAATCTTCATTTATCTTGGATAAATGCCTAGGAGTACAGGTCCTGGGCCATAGGTACCTGCATGTTTACTTTTGTAAGAAACTGTCCATCTTCCCATGGCTGTCTCATTTTACATTATAACCAGCACATAGGAGTAGTCATTTTCTCTGTATCTTCATAACATTTGGTGGTATCACTTTTTTGTTTAGCTATCCTGATTAGTGTATAGTATTATCTTGTGTTTTTTGTTGTTGTTTTGGGGATTTCTTTTTAAAGATGGGACTTTGCTATGTAGTTCAGGCTGGCCCTGAACTTGCTGTGTAGCCTAGTTTGGCACAAACTTACAGTTCTCCTTCCTCAGCTTCTAAGTATTAAGATTACAGGCATGTGCATTTCTCTGGTGGCTAATGATGCTGAACATCCTTTCATGTCCTTTTTATTTATGTGTCCTTTTATGTGAAATACCAGTTCATATACCAGTTCATCTCTTTGGTCCATTTCCTAACTTTTTTTAACTGTTGATTTTGAAAGTTCTGTATAGTTTAGATACTAGTCGTTTGTCAAATCTGGAGGCATATTTGGTTATTATCATCAGGAGTAGAGAAGGCTGTGTGACTGGCACCAGGTGGGTTAAAGGCCATGGATGCTGCTATATATCCTACAATGTATAGGAAAGTCCCAACATCAAATAATTACCTTTTCCTAAATGTAATACATAGAGCTTGGGAAGCAGATCCCTGCTCTATGCTGACATTTTGAGAAACACAGTAGGGATTTCCAGCAAGACAAGCAGGAGGCCTCTCCATGCCCCTTGTCCTTTCAGAGGTCTCTCTACACAGGTAAAGTAGAAATAGTTCCCTTATTATTTATTATTGGCTATTGTGGTATTGTAATTATGTAAGAATTATGGATGCTGGGGACATAGCTCAGGTTCAAGCTTTTGCCTAGAAGGTTATTAGGCCCTGGATTTGATTCTCCAGGACCACATAAAAATTAGCTGAGTGCGGTGGCACACAACTGCAGTCCCAGCACTCAGGAAGCTGAGGCAGAAGGTTTGCCATGAGTTGGAGGCCAGCTTGGACTACAGAGTGAGACCCTCTCTCAAAAAAATTAAGTATTTAGTTTCATCACTTATTTCTTGGCAGAGTGCTCCTAAAACACTTGTAATTTTCTCAGTAAAAGGGTAAAGAGTGTCCTTTTATTATTCATAATAAACCTTTTATCAGGACCTCTAAATTTATACTAATGACACCACTGACTCTCTGTCTTTCTCTGTCTGCTGGTAATTGAATCCAAGGCCTTCTTTATTCTAAGCAAGCACTCTACCACTGAGCTATACCCCATGGCCCACTGCAAGATGTCTCTAGACAGTTTCAAAATATTATTTGTTGCTAAAGGAACCAGCCATATAATTAGATGATTGGATAAGGAGAGAATATTAAAAGCAGCAAGAGAAAACCAGACATTATTCTACCAAGGCAAACCCATTTGAATTACTGCAGATTTCTCAATTCAAACTTTGAAGGCCAGGAGAGCCTGGAGCAAAATTTTTCTTTTTTCTCATATATATATATATATACATATACATATATATATGTATGTATGTATGTGTAATCTATACTACATACTCTGTACAATGAACTTGAGTATTTTGTGCACATATATATCACATCAACTTAACAATCCCTTCCCGTTTTTGGCCCTCCTATACACTCCCCATCCCCCGTAACTCCCACTATTGCACTCATTTGGTTCTATAGAATGCCTGTATTCTGGGCTTCCCAAATCAGAGAAACCATGTGATATTTAATTTTTTAATCTTCTGCATCTCACTCACTTCACCACTCAAATCACTGCTCTTTAGCTCAGCTTCCTACTCCTGCAATGGGTGGCAGTGACCATATCTTGATGCCTCTTCTCTGGGTCCAGCAAAGCCAGAAAGCCAGGAACAATTTGCTGAAAGGTGCTACTGCTGCTGCTGCTGCTGCTGCTGCTGCTTCTTCTTCTTCTTCTTCTTCTTCTTCTTCTTCTTCTTCTTCTTCTTCTTCTTCATCTTTGTTGAGATTCTTTAACATGGCCTCACCCACCAGTTCACATAAGGCTAGAAAATGTGAGAAAGAAAAAAGTTAAATTTCAAATTCCTTAGCTGAATACTGAAGGGTTAATGTTGGTACACTCAAAAGACATTTAGGGAAGTAATCTTACTGTCTTTTATAATGAAGAAACTGATGGTTAGAAAGGTAACAAAGCTTGTCTGAGGTGATACAGTTAGAAAGTAGGATGGTCTCTGCTCTCAGCTTCTCTACAATACTGCCTGGCTGAAATTTTTGTTCTGGAAGAGAAATAATTCCTTTAACCTGGCACAACTACAGTGTGGATGATATTTGCCAGGCTTCACAAGAGTGCAAATCACCCTTATTAACCTTCTTCCCTCCATATTGTGCCTAACACCCAGTTCATTCATTCAACAAGCTCTGGCAAGTACTGTTCTAGGCATTGTGAACAAAACAGGTGACATCTCTGTTATTATAGAGCTTTTGGAGAGCAAGAAGACAAAACTGGCTCTGTTACTATGAGTATGGAGGGAAGATGAGGGAAGGCTTCAGGTACCCGAGGCAGCCTCTCAGAAGTCAGCTTCTGCCCTGCACATGCTTGCATTTTTTACATTTTGAAATGGCTGCTTGGTCGGCTTCTGGGAGTAGACTGGGGACATCTTGCCCATGATCATGGACAAGTGAAACTTGATATTCTAACTTCTTCACTCAATTGTTTGATAATTTAAGAAAAGTTCATATTAGTGAAATGTTTCAGATTTAAGAGTAGTTGAAATTTTTAAGGCCATTGGTACATAAGGCCACACTTCCAGAAGGCCCAACCAAATTACATTCCCTGTGAAAAACAGAACTTTATCACAGGCTGCCTGGGCCTCTGCAGGCGTAGGGTGGCAGGGGCCAGAGCAACTGCCTTGGTGGAAACCCGGGTGCCCTGCTGAGATGTCCATTTTCTCTGAATGCCACGTTGTGATAAACCATGTGCCCCTGCCCTGGATAGCTCTGGATCTTGTCACCTTTTCCATTCTCATTAATCTGATTGGTGTTTTAAATGTCTTAAATTACCATTGAAGGTAAATTTTTCTTTAATATGCTGATTATCCTATTGTACCCTTGGGTTTTCTTCTAGGGTCATTATTTTTTAGTGATTTCTGAGTACTACTCAGAGATCACCAGCAGAGGGCAGCCATGCACCAGAATGCTGAGGGAATGATGCTGGAACCTGAGGCTAACCAGTACATTTTGGTAAAGGCAGTGCCTGGTCCCTGAGGGGTGGAAGTGGGAATTTAAAACACAGACAGGTTTAGAGAGGCTTTTAAGTTTCTTCCAAAACTGGAGTTATTTGTTTCGAGGTCTGTGGTGTGAGGTAGGAACAAGAAGATGACTTTGAAAGGCCAGCACTCTAGGTCTCAGGAGACGTTGGAAGACGTTAAAAATGAACAGTGCTTGAATGGAACTGAAGGCCTCACACATGCTAGGCGAGCACTTTGCCACTGAGCCACACCTCTAGCCCTTGGAAGGCACTTTCATGTTGTGGCACTGCACCAGTCCCAGGCTCTACCAAACAGGGTTTGGTATGTATATGTTTATATAAAATTCCACTCCACCCTGCTGAAAGTTAGCTGGATAAGCTTTTATTGATCTGTCTAGTACTTGGCCTCTTTGTGGAACTGAAGCAGCTACATAGAGAGGCCTGCATGGTGGTGCAGAAGAGTGGCTGTGGGGCAGAAAGGGTATGCGAATGCAGTTCTGGCCTCTCTGTTTACTGTGGGAAGTCAGGCCTCATTTGTACTTTATAAACTTTATACATATTTGTGTTCATGAATATGTGCATATGTCCGTGTGAGTTTGTAGTTCTCTGCAGTTTTATCTTATGTATAGATTTATGCACTGCCTAACACAATTAAGGTACAAAATCTGCTTCATCTTCCCAAAGGTTTATCATGCTATCCCTTTATTAGTCACACTCTGCTTTTACCCACCCTGTCTCTAATTTCTACAGCAGTGAACCAGTTCTTAATTTTTATAATTTTGTCCTTTCAAGAGTATTGCTCGTATGTGTTTCTGAAAGGATCAAGAGCAGTCATCATGTTTATAGTAATTTGTCTCTTATAAAACTCACATTGACATTTGACTGTCATTTTGGTGGTCTTAGGAGGTGAAGCCTTTAAGATGTGGTTAGATAGTTCAGGGGAGGGGATGGGTAATGCAGTTCCAAGGGACCAGATTAGCTACTTAGAGAGGAGTTTGTTATCAAGTGAGGCTGCCCTGTGTTTTGTACTTTTCACACGTGCTCACTTGCTCTTCCTCTTTCTGCAGTGAGTCGAAATCGTTGCACATGGCCACCTGGTCTTGGTCTTTTAAGCCTTTAGGACTTAAGCCAAAGTAAACCAATTTTCTGTATATGTTACCAAGTCTCAGTTATTGTTATAAGAACTGAAAACAGACTAAGATAATATTTTTCAAGGGTATCCTTGGGGTTAGATTAAATCAATACATTATCCTTTTGATTGGTATTAGGAGGGGTTAGGAGTCCAGGCATGTGCCAATCAATGTATCTTGTTACCTTAGTCTGTTATTGGTTGAGAGATGGGAACTTGATGGAACATCAGGACTTCTACATGGAAAGATTAGACTATTGCTCCCTCTCTTCTTTGTGCTTTGGGGTGTGGGTGAAAGGTCTGGAACTGCCGTAGCCACTGTTGGGACCTTGAGCTAAGGATCCTGAGGCTAAAGCCAGAACTTGGAGGTAAACAGAGCCCTGGAGGTTGCAGAGAAGTGGAGCAAGATTTCTGATGACATTCCGAGGGGTTTTGTTCTGCTGCTGTCACTGTGATATGCCACCATATGCCCAGAGCAACAATGTCAACCAATCACAGACTGAAACTTCTGAAACAGTGAACCAAAATTAACCTTTTCTCTTTTTAAGTTGATTATCTCACCTACTTGTTATAGCAACAAAAAACTAATACTTTTTTCACTTTTGGTGGCATTGGGGATTAAACTCAGGGACACCCTACTGGTTTTTGAGACGAGGACTTGCTAAGTTTCCTAGGCTGTCTTTGAACCTGTGATCTTCCTGCCTCAGTTTTCCAAGTAGCTGTGATTATCGACATATGCCATCATACCCAGAAATAAGTACCATTAAAAACAACTGTTTTTTAACCTCTTTGTTAGAAAATATAATGAGATGCAAAATAGATGTGGAGCTTAGTTAAGTATTATAAAGCAAACACTCCAGATACTCTTGTATCCAAAGAGCTGGAGAGTTTCTCTGTCCTTGTAGCCCCCTTGCTCCCTTCGGCTTTTTCCCCCAGTATTGGAGACTGAACTCAGGTCTTTTGCACTAGGCTACTTCCCCAACATTTTAAACATGTTTTTTTTTTTTGATAAGGTCTTGCTAAGTCACTAAATTGCTCAGGCTAGTCTTAAAAGTGTGATCTTCCTGCCTCAGCCTCCCAGAATGCTAAGATTATAGACATGCACCACCGTGTGTGGCTTCTCTTTGCTCTTATGTAACCACTTCCTTGTATTTAAAAAGTAGTTTTGTCATCCAAGTGTTCATCCCTAGATACTATGGCTCAGTCTTGCCAACTTTACAAATACATCTTTTATCTTTTTTTGTTCACCTACAGGTTTTCCTGTTATCTTTTTCTTTTTCTTTCAGTTTACTTGTGGAAGAACCTGGGCTACTTGACTGTTGTATTTTAATGGATTTTTCTGGCTGTTTGATGATGGGTCAGATCGTCAAATCACTGTGCTTTTTTGGTGCTCTGTTTGCTGCTCGTTGTCAGCTGAATCTAGAGGCTTGATCAGATCGGCCTGATTCCTTGGCAAGACTCCAGGAAGTGATATGTAGGGGAACATAATATCCAGCTACCTCTCTATCTCTCCTTTTGGGGTCTGTACCATTGATGCTTAAGATCCGAGTCCCTTAATTCGGCAGGAGTTATAAAGAGGTGACATATATATTGTTTTCATAACCTGTGATATAGGTTTTATTGCTTTGTAATTTTGTCATTCCACAAAACATATAAGTAAATAGACTTTGGGAAAGCAGATTGCAAGTGTTAGACAGATGAGTGTAACGCTAATGCTGCTATCAACACTGGCTGCACCAGTGTTTTACATAAAGTGATGGAAAGAACCTCAGCCACTGCTGTTACCAAGTGATGATGTTTTAATTCTGTCATTTCTTTTTCATTTATTTGCTAGAATTCTTTATCAACAAATGTTTCCTTTCATCAGTTATGCATTTACCCAGATGCATAGCTCATGTAGGAGAGGAAGGAGAAATGCATTATTCTTTCCCTATTTGTATTAGTTTGCAAGCCAATACATGGGCCTCTTGTTATCCTCTGGAGGTTACTAATTCATCTTTTCAATGTCATTATGAACTACTGGATTTAAATATGTTTGATAGAGAAACCATGAGATTTTTAATATATTTAATCTTCTGCATCTGACTTACTTTACCACTCAAATTACCACTTATTAGTTCAGTTTCCCACCCATTGAATGGGCTGCAGTGGCCATATCTTGATGCCTCTTCTCTGGGTCCAGCAGAGCCCTTTATTGGAGTGATTTGCCAGAAGTTCTTTTTTTTGTACCATATCTTTTTTGTACCATATCTATTTTTCTTACCATATCTTTGTTGAGATTCTTTAATCCTTTGCCTGCCAGTCTACATAAGAAGAGAACTATAACAATGAAATTCATAAGGGTAGAAAACATGACAAAGAAAAAGAGAGAAGTTAAATTTCAAATTCCTTAGCTGAGTACTGAGGGGTAAATATTT
Organism: Ctenodactylus gundi; assembly: GCA_004027205.1. Lineage (NCBI taxonomy): Eukaryota > Metazoa > Chordata > Mammalia > Rodentia > Ctenodactylidae > Ctenodactylus > Ctenodactylus gundi. The sequence continues at coordinate 71,562 of PVKB01005313.1, forward strand.
GTACATTCAAAAAACATTCAGGTTGTCATTGCATCAATCAGTTTTCTTAGGATAAACTTACATCCAAAACCAAATGAGTGAATTGTTACATTAGACAAGCTTAAGTCTGTATTGAATTGCTACATTAAATGAACTAAAATCTATATCACATAAATGATATAGTATACTTATACTATACTTATAGTATACTTATGTATACTACACTTTAAACAAGAGAGTGGCATGCTTGGGTATTTCAGAATTATTTTTAACTTTCCTAAATTATTTACTCACATTTCACTAATTACTAACATTTTGCCAGATTTAGTTTCATTGCACCTACCTATCCATCCATAACTTTATGCATACATATTTTAAAAGATTTTATACCAATTCCCTTTGTTAAATATAATTGTTATATTTTGCGAACTTATATACTGTTAAAAACAATAATTATGGGGGAAGAGTCACAGATTTTATGAGACAGTTGGTGCTGTTTTAGAAGGATACCATAACTAAATGATTCAAATACCAGTCATTTTTTTGTTACACGTTCTCTTTAGATGCTTCCTTTCCATTATGATTTTTTAGTGCTGCTTGTCTCTCTGTCTCTCTCAAAGATTTCTTCAAGTGTTTTCTGCAGTGCTGGGCTAGTGGTCACAGATTTCTTCAGGGATTCTTGGTCATGAAAAATTTTTACTTCTTCAGTTTTTAGGGATAATTTTGCTGGATACAACAACCTGGGTTGATACTTGATGTCTTTTAAAGCTTGAAAAATTTTGCTTCAGGCTTTCCTAGCCTTTAAGGTTTGTATTGAGAAATCTGCAGTAATTCAGATGGGTTTGCCTTGGTAGAATAGTGCCCGTTTTTCTCTTGCCGTGGAGAGTCTCATTACTGGTTGAAGTTATTTGGTGTTCTATAAGCTTCTTATACTTGAAAGTTAATTTCTTTTTCTAGATTATGGAAATTTTCTTGCATTATTTCAGTGAATTAATTCTTTACACCTTCAGTACTGTCTTTTGCTCTTTCTCCCACACTCATAATTCTGAGATTGGTTCTCTTTGAATCATCCATCAGCTGTTGTATCCAGCTACTTCGCTCATTTCTAATTTTAGAGTTGTGCCTAATTATAGCATTTGTTTCCTCAGCCTTGTCTAAAAGGTCCAAAATTTTGTTCTCACAATATTTGAGTCATCTTCCCTGCTTTGATATATACTTTTTATAACCTGAATTTCATCTAGATTTCTTTGCATATTCTCCACTTCTCTATCAAAATGTACCTTCATATCTTGCATTTCCTTATTTACCTCAGCCAACTTTTTATTTGTGGCTTCAATATGCTCAGTGAGTTTTGTCTCCATAAGGACCACTATTTGATTAGTAAGTTCCTCTTGAAGTGTTCTGATCAAGGCTTGCATTTCTTTTAGAATATCTTGTTTGAACAGGTTGTTTGACTCATTTATTTGCTTTTTGACTTCCTTCTCTATGAGTTTCACTATTGTCAGGGCCCATGACATTAGTTTCTGGGGTCTCAGGCATCTCTGTGTGTGTCCTGTTGCCCTGTCTTCTTCCTATGTTTCTGTTGTTGAGGGACTTCACTTTAAAGGCCTAGCTGAGAAGTTTCTTTGAACAGATATGAGGGTGTGTGTGGGAGCCAAAATTTCTCTGAGTTCTGTGCTGGTAGTAGGCCGTGGGGGTGGATCTAACAGTCTGATGGCCTCTGAGATGTCTTGTTCACCCCCAACCCCCTCATCAAAGCTCTCCCACCTGTCCTGGATTTCCTCCCCTTCCCCCACAAGGGGAGGTGCTCCCACTACACTGAGTCATTCAGGAGGTCAGCGGCCTTTTTCTCCTCTCTGTAACTGCCTCTTGTGCCAGTTTCTTCCTAGGCACTGCTTAAGAGTGACCCCAAAAACCAGTGAGCTCTTCTGAGCTTTCTTTTACTCTAATCAGTTCAGTCTCAGCCTCTTTTTTTATGGGTCTTGCTTACATTATTGCCTGTTATGGCTGCTGAGCACTGCTTCTGATCTTGGCTCTAGGAGGCCTTTTCTAGGGGGACCGTACATTGTGTTTGTAGTATGCACTACCTGCAGGTTATTTTTTTGGAGGCTGGAGCTACCAGCTGATGAAATTTCCACTTCTCCCAGATAAGCACTTACCTCAATCTGAAGTTCTGGCCTCCGGGCTTTCCTTTGTTTGTGGTCTGTATGTGCCAGCAGCTTAGGGCTGCACCCAGTTGGCTGCTGTTTTTCTCTACTTCTGATGTCTTCAGGATATCTGACCTTTCTGTGTCCTCCTGTCAGTTGTTGAGAGGCTCCTTCCTCTCCTAGCACGGTCAGATGTTCTGGAATCCATGAGGGCTTTTCTCTGTCTGCAGATGCCTGCGGCTCCCAGCCACTTGCAGCCGGCCTGGGCCTGAGGCAAATTCCTAGGCTGCTGTTGTTTTCCTCTGCTTCTTATGTTCCTTCAGGATTTCTGATCTTCTCTTGGTGTCCTTTCAGTTGTTGGGGTGTTCTTCCCTGTCCTAGCTACATTGAGCGGGTGGTTTTTGAATAAATTCTCAACTTGTTAAATAGGTCTATGAGGAGACATTATTCAGCTCTATTACTTGGCAGCCATCTTGACTGGAGGTCCTCAGAGAGGGGTCTTATGCCCACACCTGGGTTTCAGGAATGGTTATTGTTATGGTGCTAGTCATTGCTTCTAGTCCTGTTCATTCAACAGATATAACAGACACAAACAGAACGATAGATATCTCAGGAGTTCATACTGTTATTTTCAATTTCTATTTTAGTACTACAGATTTTATATTTAATTTTTTCAAAAATATTACATATGTATCGTCTTTGTTCCACTCTGAGAATCATTTAAGCATGGAGGGTATAGTGAAAGTATCTTTTGCTTCAGGTAACAGGAAGTAACAATCCTGATACTACTCTACCAAATAAAAATAATTGAAAGTTCCCACCATAGTTATTACAGCTGTTTTGTATCAACACTGTTAGGGTTTGTGGCCATGAAACAGCACATTTTCTTTCTTTTTAAACCTGTATCATTGTGATTTGACAAGCACTTTTGTATCTTATGCTCTCTTCCACTTGATGGCTGTACTAATTTCAGCAGTCTGAGCTGATCTCTAATAATTAGATCTTGGGAAGAACTCAGAGAAACAGTATTTCCTGAGTCCTAATGTGTAGAAAGTCATTTTTGTCTTTTATAGTTAAAAATAAATTTCCTAGATATTAAATCCTGGTTCATATTTTGTTCCCTTAGATACACTGTACTACTTTCTTTGGGTACAAAGAAATGTCACTGAAAAATATGATAGTTATCTAATTTTCTTTATAAGTCATCCGCTCTTTTTTTCCTCTTCATACTTACAGGATCCTTTCTCCCTTATTGTTTCAGTGCTGAGGATTGAATCCAGGGCCTTGTGCTTCTTTAAGCACAAGCTGTACCATTGAACTACACTTCTGTCCCCATTCCCTTTAATATCTTTTAGATTTACTAAAGTATATCTTAATATTGCTCATTCTGGGTCCACTTTCTCAGGTATATCATTTACTCTTTTAATACATACATAGAAGTTATTAGTCTGTTGTATGTCAGCTCCAAATTCTTCACATTTGACCTGCAATAGAGAACAAGTTTTTATTAGCAGGTCTGATGTTCAACTTTGTCAGTAGAAGGCACTGTAGGGACACCAGAGGAAGAAGAGGTTTCTCTCTTAATTCTGCTGCTTTGCTGGCCAAGGTTCATGTGGTGCATGGGGCTGTTACAATTAGCAATTATTTATAATAAATTTCCCCTTTTCAGATTACTTTCAGTTTTTCTTCTGAATGGATCCTGTATAATGCAATAGTGTCAAATTTTCCTCTATCTCCTTTTTTCCCTACTCATACATCTTATTTGATTTCATAAAGTTTTCCTTAAGCTATAGTTTTTAAGTTTTGCTCTATCCTTTTGCCTTGTTTTTCATTGTCAAGGACTCCTGTTATTGTGTCTTGACCTTCCTTTTTTATCTCCAATACTTGTCATATTTCCTTTAATTCCTTGTACCTGTTAATTTTTTTGATTTAAAAATTTTTTCCTTTTCATATTTCTTATGAGACATCTTCCAACCCACTCTCACATTCTAATTTAGGCTTCAAATATAAAATTATTCTTGTTTGTACTTCTACATCTTAATTTCTGTTATTTGACTTCTAAGACTTTTCAAATTTCGATTCTGTACTGTATTTTTTCTTGATTTGAAATAGCTGGTATACCTTTAGACTCATTGTCTGCATTGATCTTATTCTGTTCCTTATTCTTTTTTTTCTTACAGAGATTTTGTATGGGATTAACATTACCTTATATTTCTCTTTTTTATGCAAAATTGTTTTTTTTTCTCTGAAGTTTTTTCTTTTTTTGGAGGAGATAGGGTCTTGCTCTGTAGCTCAGTCTGGTTCTGAACTTAATATGTAGCTCAGGATGACCTCAAACTCATGGCAATCCTCTTGCCTCAGCCTCTTGAGTGCTGGGATTCCATGTATGTGCCACCATGCCCAGTTTATGTAGTGTTGGGGAATCAGACTCAGGATCTTGTGCTTATTAGGCAAGCACTCTAAACTCTGTGCCATTCTGCCAGTCCTGAACTTTTCAGTTAAGGTAGGCTGAAGAAGTTTTTCTAACTCCTCAAGGCTTCCTCTCTCTTTAAAAAAATAATATAAAAAGTATCCATACCATGAAAACTGATAAAAAGTTTATTAAGATTATAGGTTACATGATCCATATACAAAAGCAATTCTATTTCTACATATTTGCAGTGAAAAAATGTGAAAATGAAATTAAGAAATTCGTTTTATTTCCAATAGCAAAAATAAAATGTTAAAAAATAAACTTAAAAACAGAAATGTAAGATTGGTATTCTTAAAGTGACTATTGTTGAAAGAAATTTTAATTTTAATAGAAATATTTACCCTATTCCATTTTATGTTGGAAGTGCTTAACTCTTCGGTTTTTAACAGGAGCTCCAGCTAAAAGTTTGTCTTACATCTCAGAAGAGACTATGGACTTGGAGTTTTTTTTTTTTTAACAGTGTTGAAACTGTTAAGACTTTGGTAAATATTGGAGAAGAACTAAATGCATTTTGCATGGGGAGAAGAACATTAGCCTTTTGGGGGTCAGGGGTGGAATAATTGTGGTTTGGGTCTGGACTGCCCCTCAAAAGTCTCATGTATTTGTATGATTGTCTGTGGAACCATGTGCTGTTGGGAAATTGGGGCCTAATCTGGAAGGGTGGATTACAGACATGTAAATTGGATTAAAGGCATATAAATTGGATTATAGACATGTAATGGGGGCTTACCATACCTTCCACACCTGAATCCAGGAAGGGCTGATCACGGGTGAGATCTGGAAGGATACGGAAGGATATATAAGCTGCTTCCCGCCTTCCTTGGAGGACTAGTCTCAATTTGCCTTTACTTGGCTTCCTCTTTGTAATGTCAAGGAGCTGCCTCCACCTCTACCTCTGCCATGAACTTCTACTGTTGCCTGCTGCCTCTGAATGGACTGTGAACTGAAACTGTGAGTGAAAATAAACCTTTTCTCCCATAAATTTGTGGATGTCAGGTATTGAGTCACAACAACAAAAAAGTAACTATGACATCTGGAATAGAGACACGGAAATCTGATCAATCAACAGTTAATGGCATTGGGTCAGTGTATTGAAATACATCTATGTCTTAAAGGGGCAGCTTTCTTTAAGAGGAAAGAACTCTAGAGCTTGTAGGCAGAGTCATTTCTGGATGGTGCAGCTTTTTTTGAGTTATATTCTTCTATCCACAGAGTTTGTGGCAGTCTCAGAAGCCTGGGAACCATTCTGTGTCAGTCCAGTGGGCTTGCATAGCTCTGCTATATGCTTTTCAGGCTCTTTTTGTTAACACTTAGGAGGTAGTTGTTTCCCCACCATCTATATTTCTGGACAGCTGAGGAGAGTCTCATTTTAAATGCCAAAGAATGCCATCATCACAAGAATACCTAATTTAGTTTTCCAGCAGGTCCTCTGGTGGGGGACCTCATTGTGACTTTGATGCAGGAGAAGATAGTGAGTATACCCACACATCTACACTTCTCATTGTTTGGCTAAGCATCCCAAATAGACTGGCAGGTGATTTTTAGTCATTTCTGCCATGGGTAGTATATTCAGGACCTCTCTCCTTGTGTGAGAGTGAATTTTTCAGTAAGTGTGGTTCTGAACTCATTATGTAGCCCAGGCTGACCTTGGACTCTCAGTAATCCTTCTGTCTCAGCCTCCCCAGTGCTGGGATTACAGGCCTGCACCTGGGATTACAGGCATTCTCCACCATGCCCAGTTTATGTGGTGCTGGGGAATCGAATGCTGGTACTTAGCACTTGACTTAGGGCTTGCTAAGCAAGCGCTATAACTGTTGAGCCATTCCTCCAGCCCTAAAACCTACAATTTTAACATATGTCTCTGAAAAAATTGTTTTCTAAGAAATTTACATTTTCATATTAAATATTTGTGAGCATTTCAAAGCAGGAAACAATGTGGGATATAAACAAATGTAAAGTGATGTCTGAAATTGTCCATTGTTGGCTGAGGACAATTACTTGTACCAAGAAATCAGAAATGTTGACTTAAAATGACAACTCTGATTTAAAAGAAAATTTATTTTTTTCAGAAATTCCAGCTTCATAGGGTCCACACCAGAACACCTGCCTAGCTCCACCCTACTGATCCCACTTAGACCAACAGCTCCAGCCTTTTTATTGGGATATATACCTGCTCCTCTTTGGTGTAGAAGAAAAACAATACAGTTAACTAATAGGGAGGTTACTTGGAGGCCTTTCACTCCATCCCTCAGAGAGTTCATGGATAGGACAGACAATAGACGCGTTCACAGGAGAAAAGATACACAAGTATATTTAACATGTGTGGGGGAAAATCACAAGAGAGTGATTGCCCAGCAAGTCAGGAATAGGTGCTACAAAATCTTCTTCATAGTACAGGGGAGGTGGAGTGATGTAGGTAATTTTAATGGATAGTAATTTATTTTAGGGAAGATGAATATAGATTCAGGAAACAGAAATTAGCTTGTAAATGACTCATCTTGGAATTAGAATGAGCCCTAGAGAGAGATAATATCTTGTAAATGATTCTCTTTGAAATTGAAATGAGTTGGAGAGACAGACAATATCTTGTGACAAAGTCCATTCAGGTGTGACTTATTCTTCAGTCTGATAGCTAATGAGATTTAACGGAGAAGAGGGAAGGTAACTGTATCCTCTTGGAGGGTCCAGTTTCAAGGCAGCCAAGAAAATATTAAAGCCTTTCAAGGAACTGCTTGTCTACAAGGGCCTGCAGAAAGAGTAATCATGGGACTCAGTGGTAGAACACTTCGCTAGCACATGTGAGCTCTTCAATTCAATCCCCAATACTGAAAAATAAATAATCCGTACACTGGGTGCCATGCTTTGCAGTGAGTACTGTTAAATAGATAAATAACCAATCCATACACTGGGATGCTACAGTTTGGGTGAAATTTTCTGGGTACTTTCACCCACATGAGAATTTTGTTGTTCCTCTCCCAGACTTTCCATGTTTGGAAATATGTAAGTTTCACTCCTTTTCCTTCTGCAACAGGAGCTCCTGTTCCAATCAGTCTACCTCTTGAAAATATTGATGGCACACAATGGTGACAGTCATTGCCGTTTTTAAAATGCAAATTGCCACATTCATAGTTGTAGTTTTAGAGGCTGGAGGAATAGCTCAGCTATTAAAACTCCTGCCTAGCAAGGTCAGGACAGGAAATAGATTCCTCAGCAGCACATAAACCAGGCCTGGTGGTGCATGCCTATAATCCAAGCACTTGGGAGTCTGAAGCAGGAGGATTGCCACAAGTCCAAGGCCAGTCTGGGCTACACAGTGAGTTCAGGACTAGCATGGACTACAGAGCGAGACTCTGTCTCAAAACAAAACAAAATAAAACAAAACAAGAGTAATTGCAGTCTGAATTTGAAAGTTAAGAAGCTGAAATGCAGAATGCTGCCAGAAGACAGAGCTTCTTCTCTGCATTAGAATTCATGACACATGTGACAGGAAGACTGAGCTGGTCACGGGGCTTAATATGTTTCATATCAAAATTGAAACTCTTCTGTCATAGAGAAGGAGTCTTAGTGCCTCTTTCATTGCTGGAACATAATACTCGACATCTACAACTCAAGAGAAGAAAGTTTATTGTAGCTCACAGTTTCAGGAGGTCTTAGCTAGCAGTAGTGGGCAGGGTCTGATGGAGAACAGCTACGCATGGCGTGGCAAGAAGAAAAATCAGGGCCATAGCAATAAGCCTGGACAAGAGTACATACCATTCCAGGCCACCTGCCCAGTAATCCATCACACCCTACCAGGCTCCACCTCCCAACATGGTTCAAAATGCATTGATGATCCACATCATTAAAATAAATGAGGTTTTTGGGGGGACATTCCAGACCCACGTAGTAACAAAAGTCACAAACAGTGTAAAATAATGACTCTGCTTTAAGAAAACAATAAAATAGTTTATTCTGAGCCAGGCATAGTGGCTTCTGTAATCCTAGTTATTTGGAGGCTGAGGTAGGAGGATCATAAGTTGAGGACGTTCTATGCAATTTTGTAAGGTCCCATCTCAAACTAATAAATAAAGGGCTAGAGATGTAGCCAAAAGCTAGAGTACCTGCCCAGCATGCTCAAGGCCCTGAGTTCAATCTCTGTACTGCAAAAGAAAAAGGTAGAGAAGGAGGAGGGGGAAAAGGAGATAGAAGAAATTGAGTCTCATGGAGATTCTGCAGGTCATGGTATAACTAAGAACATAAAATGAGTCTTTAAAATTTAAGCTGCTTCTCCACTCTTCCTCAGGCTGAAAGTGTAAGATGCACCCCTTCCTCTCCTCAACTCAGATGAATGGACATAAAACTAGCTTATCTGTCTGAAAGGACTATGTAGATGCTGGCCTAGGAGGCTGGGGTCTAGTTTCACTTCCACAAAGAAGAGAAGAAGCCAAGAATGGCTGGGGGATAAAAGAGCATGGGAATATCTTCGTCTTTTGTCTTGTCATAGCCTCCCTTCCTTACTGTAGAAGCATGTATACACTTGAACATGGGGAGATGGAGATCTGAGGCAGTACGAGGCCCCTCCTCCTTTGGAGCTACCTTAACCCTTCGGGCTAGCTTCGAAAAAATTCTCTCTTTTCACTAAAAACTAATTCCTGCCAGGAGTAGTGGTGCACGCTATAATGCTAGGACTTTGAGAGGCTGAGGCAGGTAGATTACAAGTTTGAGTTCTCGGGGAAATGAAAGGCTGTCTCCGTGTTTTTGTGAATAGTATAAATTTGAACACTTGGGAACAATGGAGGGTGGTATGTACCCTTGGAAGGGCTCATGGGACACCACCCTCCCTTCCTGTTTTGTTAATGTGATCTCTTTCTTCCACACACATTCCCATCATTGCCATCTACCATGAGGTGACAGCCACAAGAGGCCCATGTCAGAACCTGCACTGTCTTGTTGGAAACGTCAGCATTTAAAACAGCTAAATAAAACTCGTTAAAAACTTTTAAAAAAGTGAATGCTGGAGGAATAGCTCAGCAGTTAAAGCCCTTGTCTAGCAAGTGCTAAGTACCTGAGTTTGATTCCCCAGCACCACATAAGCTGGGTGCAGTGGCACACGCCTGTACTCCCAGCACTCGGGAAGCTGAGACAGGAGGATTGCCATGAGTCCAAGGCTGGTCTGGGTTCCATAGTGATTTCAGGACCAGCCTGGACTGGAGAGCAAAACCTTGTCTCAAAAAAAATTTTTTTTAATGAATGATTTTTGTGTGTGTGTGTATGGTATTGTAACTGACAAGGAAAAAAAGGAACTTTAAGGGTTAGATTTTTTTTTTTTTTCCTTTGGAGACAAGTGGCTTCTCCAAACTTGCTTAGGCCAAGGACCATTACCCCTACCTCTTCTCAGCCCAGATGATTGGACAGAATATGCAGGTGTTGCTATTATGAGGTCAAAGTCATGTTTCATTTCCACTCTCAAGGGAGGGAGAGGTCTGGTTCAGGAAGAGAATGAAACAAGCCTGGACCTGTCTGTTGTCTCATTGTGTTTCCTCCCTTACTATTCCTTACTATAAAAGACCCTGACACACCTGTACCCAGTGAGATGGTGATTTAGGTGATGAGGCCCCCCATCTCCTGAGAGCTAGCTTTGAATACCTCCTTTTTTCTTTTACACCAGAATAGATGGCCTCCTTTGGTTTGGCCAGAAGAGAACAAATGGATCTAAGTGCAGGGAAGTAAGTGGCTGGTAACAGTACTGGGGATTGATCTAGGGACATTGTATTGAGCTACATCCCCAGCATTTGCTACTTTTTATTTTGAGACAAGATCTTGCTAAGTTGCCCAGGCTGGCCTCAAACCTGTGATTCTCATGCATCAGCCTCCTGATAGCTGGAATAGAGGTGTGTCTTGCCATGCCCAGCTAAATCTCTTTTCTTTATAAAATTAAGCTACTTCAGGTATTTGTTCCAGGAATGAGAAAGACTAACACACTAATCTATAAAGACTTTTCTATCTTTTTCTTTCTCTATTTTTTCTTTCTTTTTTCTAGATGGGATCATCCTCCTGCCTGAGACTCCTGATTCAGACTAGGATTATAGGCCTACACCATGACAGGCTGTAAGAATTTTCTTAAGGAAGCCTGCCATAGTGGAACACACCTGCCGGTAATCCCAACCAAATGGGAAAATCACTTTGCACGACCACTGACTGGTATTTTGCCTTTTTGACTCACTAATTGCTAGGAATTTAATCTTAAGAAATTTATCTTAAACATGTGTAAAACTCATTGCCCAATTCTATTAAATACAACATCATTATAATGGAGGGGATCAGGGTCTGCAACAACCAAATCATACACGTATGTGGCATTGGGTTTTGTTTTCTTCTTTGGATTTTCTGGTTGCAAGGAAGAAAGACGTATGTGAGGCTGGCTGTAGGGGTGCTTGACAACTGTTTCAAGAAAGCTGCCTAGCCCATGCTGCCCTGGTACCTGCCTTTTCTTCCTGAGTCTTCTGCAGGTCTCACCCCATGACCACTCTGCTTTCATTGTGTACTTGCTCCGACCTTCCCTTGCACCTGATAGGTTTCATGTGAAGACACTCCAGATCCAGTGCCCCTTTTTTACTTGCTATTTCTGTAGGTGGTCATCAGGCTGTGTGGGGTGCTAATTCTCAGTTCTGTTTTCCTATCCTCTGTCTGTATCTCTGGGAAAGAGGCAAGCTGCACATTCCTTCAAATGTCATCTGAAGACAAAATTCAAACTGCTTTCAAATTCTTTTAAAACCATTCTTCAAAATACAAGTTGCTTGTCAACTTTATAAATAGTGAGAAGCATTGAGTCTGGTACATCTGTACATTTGCTAAATTCATCATATTGGGCATTCAGAGAAATGGGTAAAAGAATCCTAAAAATGCTAAATGTTGGCAAAACAAAATGACTTTTAAAAGAATTCAAGAGAAATCAGTGTCAACTGAAAAATCCTTATATGAAATGTTATGAATTTGGAATTCTGTTATGGAGTATAGTTAGAAGACAGCTAAATTGACCCACTTGCAACAATATAGTTTCTTAAAATTCTGGTGAGATATTAAAGAAGAATATGAAATATTTAAAAAGCATGTTCTCTAAAATGGTCTTTGGGAAAGCAGTATACTAGCCAAGTTTGGTGAAGTGATCATTTGGTGACCAATTGATAAAAGATGGATTCTCACAAAATATGAGACCCACAGATGGGTGACAGGGGTGCTGGGAAGTCATAGTTCCCTAGGTGTGTCCTGCCCGCCCACTGCTCTTGGAAACCTAACTCCCCACTTTCTGTCTGTTGCTCAATGCTGCTTTACTCAGGGACTCAGCTCCATCCTGTGTTTGAATACCTAATTCCTAGAGAGACTGCCTGCCTGACCTCTGATAAAGGGTTTTGCTACTCCAGGGATCATGCAGAGCCACACCTTCCAGCTGGCAGAAAGAGTCTTCTGGGGTGCTGGTGCTTTCTCTGCCTAGCTAAGCCCTGCCAGGCCCAGCCCTGCCTTGCTCTTCCTGCTTCTTGGACTGGATAGAATTCTAGAGACGTCTTTTCCTATGCAGCTCCCAGCCTCTCGTTCAGTCACCTAGGGGCCTTGTTATGGTTTGGATCTGGAATAGCCCTCCAAAGCCTCATGTTTTGAATATTATGGAGTATATGGAACATACGCTGTTAAGAGGTTGGGCCCGGTTGGGAGGGGCAGAACACTGGGGCTTGATGCGGAAGGGGCAGATTATTGGGATGGGACTTGTGAGGAGTATACACTAGCTCCATCCCTCCTCCCTCATTTCATTTCCTGTCTGCCATGCCATGAACAGCTTTCCTCCAGCCACCATGTGCTTCCACCACTGCTAGCTGCTTGTGAGTATATTGAGACCTGAAACTGTGAGCTAAAATTAATCTTTCCTCCTTATGGTGTGCATATTGGGTATTCTGTCCTATCCGTGAGAAAGTAACTAAGACAGGCATCTAGGTCTTGCAGAAGCAGTACTGTACCTTCTGAGTCTGTTGAGTCAGTACATCCTCCTTTGTCCTTTCGCTGTGCTTTAGCTTTCCTTGCAGAACCTTTGAGGCAATAATACACATTCATTTGTCTACTGTCTGCCTCCCCAGTCAGACCGTAAGTTCTCTTAGGGCAGGGACTTTGTCTTCTTCACTGTTCCAATCCTAGTTCTTACAGTTGTGCCAAGTGTGCGGTGAGTTTTTGTTGAGTGACTGAAATAGACTCACATCCTTCCCAATGGGAAACACCCAGTTTTGTCCTGGGACCACAAGGCCCCGGGTAGTGGCCAGTCCCCTGACTTGCTGGCCAGCCATCCGTGCCTGCCTCACCCGGTCCAGACTTCCACTTCCTCAGGAGATGAGGTGGGGAAAATTACATGTCATTGTCTATTTTTCCAGATGAGCTTCAGAATTATTTGGACAGTTTGCCCAAAAGTTTTATGATTTTGATTGAAATTACTGTAAAAGAAAATACATAGTTACAACATTAATTCTTTTTACTATGAGTATGATCTGCTTCTTTATTTTCTTCTTTTAAAAACCTCAGTAAAATCCTGTTGTTTTTTATTATTTCTGAATATTTAAGTGAACATCTAGGATATTTTATTTTTACAGTTGTCATTGTGTTTGTGTGTGTCTTCCCCCCATCTTATAATTCTTGATAAAAGAAAAGAATTGGTTTGTGAATGTTTTTTGTGTCCATTTACTTTAAGTAAAGCCTTACTAATTTAAAACATTTTCATTTATCATGGGTATAAAATTATATTATCAACAAATGATAATTTTATCTCCTCCCTTTTTCTTCCTCCAGAGTATCTCTTTTTCAGCTGTTTCTTATGGCATCAGTTAGACTGCATCCTTCCTTAACTAAACCTTTTGTAAGGGAAGATATTCAGGACCTCGTAGAATATTTTAAGAACACAACCATGAAAGTGACACATCTTCATTTTTGGGATACTGCCAATGCAGTACTTAGAGGAGATTTATTGCTCCCAGTGCTTACATTAGGTAGGGAAAAAAGGAGAAATAATAAATTAAGTCCATACCCGATGAACTTTATTCCTTTAAGCTACAATCCAAGAGAAAGGAGAAGAAGGAAGTAATAAATTTAAACAAAACGGAGGAAGAAGAGAGAATTGATAAACTTAATCAGCAGCACCTGGAAGGAAATGGCCCTTCTGCAGTGTGGGGTCATGTTGGACAGAGTGAAAGATAAGACATGTCTTGCCATCATATACCTGGGAGCAGGTGGCCTTGGGGGAAGGGGCTTCTGTTAATCCCATGGCCACACATTGGCCATAGATTCATGACTGGAGTTCTTGCCCCAGCTGGTACCCCAGATATATTTGGGGAGGGATTAGAGAATGCTCAAAAGCAGGTGTGCACTCCAACGGATCCAGCATACAGGGAGAAGGAGGTGTGAAGCTTGGGGTGAGTGGAGTATGGTCTCTCCTGGGTGTCAGATGGTATCTTGTCAATCTACCTGGTGTCATACTACTTATGGTGGTTTGTTTCATGCTGTCTTGTTTTCAGTCAAATTTCTTTCCAGCATCCCATCCCAATGGAGAAGAAGGCAAGTCCTTGCTTTCCCTTTGGCCAGTGCATTTGAGAACGAGGTACCACAGGTTGGGGAGAGTGGGGCACAGGTAATTGTGTGGACTCAGAATGAGGAGTCTGCTTATGCTGGACCCACAAGTTCTTTTTTGGCTGCTGCTTGAGTATTTAATACTATGTTTCCTTGAAGAGAAAAGTCAATGAAAAAATAATAAGTCATTATCCAGATTCTAAAAAGGAAAAAATGCAAATTAATACACTCTAGAAAAAGAAATGACCTAATACAAACTATGTTTTACAAGCAAATGAGGGGATTGGATTCTCTGTAGTCTGCTTGTATGTTTTTGTAACAAAATGGAAATTAATATCTTCCCAGGGGCTCATCATCTATTCCTCTCAATTCAACTTAATATACAGTGATTGTTTTTAATAGAGAAGAAAAGCTCCCAGCTGCTCTTTTGAATAAGCTAACAGAAGGACATCTTGGAATAGATCTGGGTTTTGCTTAAAGTTCCTGATAGGCTGCTTTGTTTTATCATGGAAGGAGGGCCAGCTCCTATTTTCCAGATGGGGGTCAGTGTAGACCAGTCTGAGCAGGTGTTGGCCTCCCTGGTGAGCAGAAATCTGGCACAAGCAAACCGGAACCTCATGGGGGAAAAAAAGAGCCCTTGTCAGGGATCTGAAGCTAGAATACACGCTGTTAGCTCATCCAGAGGGCTCTAGTCAAGTTTTCCTGGCTGAAAGGGTAGTGCTGATCCTGTCACAGTGAGGACTGAGCCTGAGCGTCCTGGGGCTCTTGCCACCTTGCTGATGTGAGAGTTTGGGGACAATCCTGAGCTCATGAAGATGAATCAAGGAAACTGAGGCTTGGGAGCCCAAATGAGGGGCACACTTAGGCTAGGACCTGTAGGGCCATCCCTTCAGGGGTCCACAGGCACCCTGCAGACTGTGAGACTAGTTTTCAGCAGTGACTGTGTGGCAGCAGCAGAGGTATGTGGGAAACATGCCTGATGTGGGGAAACACATTGACATGTTGAAGAGACCCCAGTATTAGAATGGAATTCTGTACTCTAGACTGGTTCTAAACTCATTATATACTCCAGGCTGGCCTCAAATCCACAGCAAACCCCCTGCCTCAGCCTCCTGAGTGCTAGGATTACAAGCATACTCCATCATGCCTGGTTTATGTGGTGCTGGGGAATTGAACTCAGGTACTACCAACTGAGCTATTCCTCCAGCCCCTGGAATTACTTTTTTTTTTTTTTTTTTTTTTTGAGACAGGGTCTCACTTTGTAGCCCAGGCTGGTCTTGAATGCATTATGGAGCCCAGGCTGGCCTTGGACTCACAGCAATTCTCCTGATTCAGCGTCCTGAGTGCTGAGATTACAGGTGTGCACCAACATGCCTAGTTTAGCTGGTGCTGGGGAATCGAACTCGGGTACTTAGAGCTTGTTAGGCAAGCACTTTAACCACTGAGGCATTCCTCCAGCCTTCCATTTTCTTATATGTGTATATAAATATATCTTCTAAATTGGTTTGCTTAAGGTATACTATCTACTGTAACAAACTTTGGAGCATATTGATTTCAAATACAATGGAAAGTCTGGGCTTTCTAAGCACTGATTCCTGGACCTAGGATCTTGCCACCTTTGGCTATGCTATCTTTAACATTTCACTTACAGAGTCACATCCTTGTTCACATCAAGCTGACTGAGTGGGAAAGGGAATGGATGAGCTCTCACACACAAACACACATACCACCGGGAATTTCTGAAGTTGCAGACCTGGAATAGGCATACATTCTTTTTGCTTTCATTTCATTGACTGTAACTCAGTCACATAGCTGTTCCTGCAAAGGAGGCTGGGAAATGAAGTCCAGCAATGCCTGTTAAGATGATGGTTGGTGAAGAGATAATAGTTTGTGCCAGAAAGGAAGGGGAAGAAAACCCTTTCCTTTCTACCCTACTTGTACCCTACTAGATTCTCTAGAATCCTATAAATTATACTAACAGATGACAGATTACTAAGAACCCCACACACAATTTTACTGGTATGTGCATTGTGCATACACATGGGAGCCTTCAGAGATGAATGGTGCTATGGTTTGAAATTGAAACGTCCCTCAAAATTTATGTGTTAAAGGCATAATTGCCAGCTGATGGGCTTTGCAGGAAGTGTTTGGATCATAAAGGCTCTAATCTCATCAAGAAGATTAGCCTATTGATGAGATTATAATTTGATGGCATTATTGGAAGCTGACAGAAACACGAGATGAGGACTAGTTGAACATAGGGAGTGTACCCTTGGGGACTGTATCTAGTTCCCAGCTTCCTTCTCTGCAGCTCTGTCTTTCTTTCTGCTTTCTGGCTGCCATGAAATGAAATACTTTCCTCTGCTGCATTCTTTTTGCCATAATATTTCTACCCACTGCATGTCTAGAAGCTACAAAGCTCAACGATCATAGACTGAACCAAAACAAACCTCTCTCTAAGTTGTTTCTGTCAGGTATTTTGTCACAGAGTGTAAGGCAGACTAACATAAGAAGTGACTCGAAGGGGTGGTTAGACATTAGAGTTTTTATAACAACTTCTTAGGGGAAAGAGAGGAGGAAAAATGGTACAGAACAGCAAATGACTTTTAGGAAAGAAAAATGGGTCCTTTCAAAGAAGGGATGGGCTATACAATAGTATGTGACAATACCTATCTAGGCGTGGTGTTGATATTTCTTTTCTTTTTTTTTTTTTGAGACAGGGTCTCGCTCTGTAGTCCAGGCTGGTCCTGACCTCACTATGGAGCCCAGGCTGGCCTTGGACTCACGGCAATCCTCCTGCCTCAGCCTCCCCAGTGCTGGGATTACAGGCGTGCGCCACCACGCCCAGCTTATGTGGTGCTGGGGAATCGAACTCTGTTACTTAGCACTTAATTTAGCGCTTGCTAAGCAAGCACTTTAACCGCTGAGCTGTTCCTCCAGCCCCGTGGTGTTGATATTTCATCTCTGTGAAGATTGTAGTTGGGGGCTGAAGGAATAGCACAGGGGTTAGACTGCTTGCTTAGAGAGCACAGGCCCTGATTTTGATTTCCCAGTACCACAAAAACTGGGCTTGGTGGTGCATGCCTGTAATCTCAGCATACAGGAGACTGAGGCAGGAGGATTGCTGTGAATTTGAGGCCAGCCTGGGCAATGTATTGAGTTCAGGACCAGCCCTAGACTACAGAATAAGACCTTGTCTCAAAAAAAAAAAAGAGTTGCTCCTGGAAGGGGATTTATGATAATCATATTCTTTTGCTAGACTCTGTTTTTATTTATTTGGTTTTTAGTTTTTTAAATCTTCTGTGGTATTAAAGATTGAACTCAAGGCCTTCTCACTGTGTTATATCCTAGCTATTTTTATTTATTTATTTTTACTATGAGCCAGGGTCTAGCTAAATTGCCTAGTCTGGGCTTGAACTTGTGATCCTCCTGCCTCAGTCTTCCATAGTGCTAGGATTACAGGCAAGCACAACCGCATCTGGCTAGGTCCTGCTTTTTGTCACAAAAGGATTTCAGGAATTCAGGTGACAAGATAATTCATATGCAAAGTGGCTTATCTTCAGAGTGGCATATCATAATCCCCTTTGTGTCCTAGATATCACTCTGATAATTACACAAGACCCAGAACATCAAGAAACTCAGAATACCTTTTATAAAAGTTACACTGGAAATGGCAAGTTCAGTATGAAAATGTCAAATTTCTCAAAATATTTATTGAATGAATGAATGTATGAATTGTACCTGAAATGGAATGCAGTTGTGACTCTATTTTTTAATTGTTGGGACATAATATTTTTTCCCCTCCTTTTATTGATCCTGAGCCTTTTGTGCACATACATATTATGGCAAAGTTACAAATCCTTCTCCTCTCTCCTTTTGTCCTCCCCTGCCCCATATCCCCAGTTCCCATTATTTCCCACATTAAGTTCTATGAAGTAATTGCAACCTGAGAATCCATTAGATATTTCACCTTCTGCTTCTGACCCACTTCCCTGAGCATGATGGTCTCAAGTTGCCTCTATTTACCTACAAAACCTCCAACCTATTTGTTTTCATAGATGAGAAGTATTCCACTGTGTATAAATACCTCAATTTGTGTATTCATTGGTCTGCTCATGGGTATTTTGGTGTCTTCCACATTTTAGCTTTTGTTAGTTGCACTGCTGTGAACATGGGTATACATGTATCTCTGTTATGTGTTGTTTTTAACTCTATTGGGAAAATTCCCAGAAGAGGTATCACTGAATTGAAGGGGATATTTATTTCCAATCTTTTGAGAAACTTCCATATTGCTTTCCATAGTGGTTGTACCAGTTAACATTCCCACCAGCAGTGCAGAAGGGTTCCTTTTTCCCCACAGCCTAGCCAGCACTGATTGCTGTTTGTGTTCTTGATATACAACAATCTCTCTAGAGTTAGATGGTATCTTAGCAATGTTTTGATTTGCATTTCTCTTATGGCTAAGGATGTTGAGCATCTTTTCATGTATTTATTGGCCATTTGAACTTCTGTGACTATTCTTGAACTGAACTCACAAGAAGCACTAAAGCTTGTTTCCCCACTTGCCCACTCTCTGGCTTGATAGCTTTTTTTTTTTTTTTTTTTCTCAGTTAATCTGAGAAATTGGGCAAGGAACACAATGTCACATTTGGTCACCGCTGAGTCATTGTTTTGGGGGTTATTACATGGCATGACAGACATAGCCATGTTTGGAAGGAAGGGCAGAACCAGCATACACCCCTTTAGGTCAGTCCCCAAGCTTCTGCCTCTTTCAGTCAGGCTCCATTTCCCAATAATACGCAGTATCCATTGGTACATGAGGCTTTTGGGGGACATTCCTGATCTAAAACATGAGTGAAGATATATATCCCCACTGACAGGAGATGGGTGCCTTCTTCATTGGCCTCCCTCACTTCCAGGTCCAAGTGGCTACAGTACGTGTTTTCCTTTACCATCTTGTGTACAGCTATTTTTAGTTTTGAGACAAATTCTCACAAAGTTGCCCAGTTTGATTCCAAACTTGCAGTCCTTCTGCCTTGGTCTCCCAGGTAGCTTAGCTTTCAGGCCCATGCCACTGTGCCTAGTTAAAATTTACCATTGTAGCCTTCCGGGGGTGGGTGGGGATGTGTGTGTGTGTGTGGTGTGTGTGGTGTGTGTGGTGTGTGTGTGTGTGTGTGTGTGTGTGTGTGTATGTGTGTGTGTGTGTGTGTGTGTGATTCTGGGTATTGAATCCAGGGCTTCTCACATACTAAGCGGGTGCTCTACCACTGAGCTACAGACCCAGCTCTTACCCATTTTTAATTGCACACATCAGTGGTATTCAATACTCTCATAATGTTGCACAATCATCACCAAAACCTGTCTCCCAAACTCGTTTTGCAAAACTGAAACTCTGACCAAGTCAAACACTAATGGCTCCTTCCCTCTTTCCAGCCTCTGAAAGTCGCCATTTTCTACTTTCCGTCTTTGCAATTTTGACTACTCTAGGTCACTCATACACTAGAGAATCATGCGCTAGTTGTTTGTCTGTCTGGCTTATTTCACTTAGCACATGTCCCCAAATTTTATCCATGTTATAGTGTGTCAGAATTTATATGTACACCTCCCAATTTGCTTTGGTTACTTCTGTGTTGGAGGTATTGTGAATAATGCTGTTGTGAGCAAGAGTGTACAAATATCTCTTTAAGACTCTGTTTTCAATTCTTTTGGGTAATACTCAGACTTAGAAATGCTTAATCATATGGCAATTTTAGTTTTAATTTTTAAGGAGTCTCCATACTGTTTTAAACAGTGGTGGTACCATTTTACATTCCCACCAAACAAGTGGACAAGTGTTCCAGTTTTTCTCTTTGCCAATCCTTACTTTCTGGAAGGTTATTGATAGTAGCAATATAAATGGGGGTGAAGTAACGTTTCAGAGTTGTTTTGATTTGCCTTTTCTAGTAATTAGTGGTGGTATTCAGTTCATAAGCTTATTGGCTATTTGTAAGTTTTCTTTGGAGAAAAGTAATTAAGTCTCTGTGCAATATTTGTTTTCCATTGTTGACTTGTAGGGATTGTCTTGTCTATTCTGGATATCAATTCATTGCCAGAAACATGATTTGCAAATATATTCTCCCTTCTTGTGGTATGTCTTTTTACTGTGTTGATAATGTCTTTCTTTTAATGTACAAATTTAAAAAATATTTTTATGAAGTCCAACTTGTATTTTTTTTCTTTTGTTGCCTGTATTTTTGGTATTATAAGAAATTACTGTTAAATTCAGTGTCATGAAGCATTTGCATTGCTTTCTTCTGAGACTTTTATAGATTTCAGTCTTATATTTGGATCTTTGATCCATTCTGAGTTAATTTTCATATATGGTGTTTGGTGAGGGTCACCAGTCTTCTTTTATAGCAAGAGACCTAGATGTCCTACAGTACTCCAAGAACAGGGAGGACAATATTCTCACCTTCTGGATTTAAGGTAGCCCTAGGACCAGGAATTCAGCACTTGTTCAAAAGATGACATAAGGGGTTCACCCATAGGCTCCATCACCACTTACCAACTGCTCACCAGTATCCAGACACTGGTCTACCCCTCTACTCAATGTATGATTAATGGTTAACTTTCCTGAGTTCTGACTTCTGAGAGAATGTAACTGACCTCATTACTTCCTTTCTTCTTTCGTGTCAGGTGCTCATAATCCAATGCCCCCAGCCAATCAACTGTGGCTGAGGATCTTTCAGGAAGGACTGGTAATTCCTGTAAGACAGTTCTCCTACTCTCCTGAAGTGGGCTAGACAGTGCAGTCTTCTAGCCATATGGCTGTTAAGTGTCAGAAGCAATGCCAGGAGTGGTGAGGCACACCTTTAATCCTAGCAATTTGGGAGGCTGAGATAGGAGGATCACAAGTTTACACTTGGCCTGGGCAATAACTTAGTGAGAACTTGTCTGAATTAATAAAAAGGGGCTGAGAAAGTAGCTCAATGCAAAGGCCCTGGGTTCAGTCACTAGTACCACAAGAAAAAAAAAAAGTGCCAGAGGCAAGATTCAAAGGTCTGTTGATGTCAAAGCCATTATTTTTCTTCAGTTCCTCATTCTACAGTGGCCTTTCAGAGATAGCTGTGGGAGACACAGCAGGGTGGAAATTAATTCTTTGCTCAAGACTGAAATAAGGTTAGAATTGTAGAAATGAGAAAATACTTTTTGGTTATTCCTTTAGTAGGTACATATACATCCCCCATGAAGAATAGTTTTGATGTCCATAAACCAACAAAATTTCCTCGTACTGCAGAATAATGCAAAAAATAAAGTCAGTAAATCATTACCCCAACATTTGAAAAATAGCGTGAGTTGAGTATTAGAAAACTAAGGGAATGGGCGAGGTCATCTTGAAATGGCAGAAGGCACTCCAATGTGAGCCAGCTGTGCTCCAGCAGTACCCCTGGCCTCACAGGCTGGCCAGTCTGACTGAGAGACAGTCAAGAATGGAATATAAACAATCTTGGAACCCACAGGAAGTGCAAATCCCCTCGCCAGGTAGGAGCTGAAGTAGGAATGCAATGATATTAGCAGCTTTTGAAACTCTCTGTAGTTCAATATTTCACAGAAATTCTCAAGGGTTTTTAAATTTTATGCTTCTTTGTTTTATTTTAGGTATTTAAATTGCTTTCACATGATCTCTTTCTTTCTTTCTTTCTTTCTTTCTTTCTTTCTTTCTTTCTTTCTATCTCTCTTTTTTTCTTGTCTCATAGTTATGCTCTGCTCCATCCAAGCTCCTACAGTTTCCCCTCATTAGGGCCTTAAGTGCTTGTCCTAGTTTTCTACAGAGCCTGGCATTCTCTTTGAAAAAGGACTGGTTATGAGGGGTTAAGTGATCTCAATCAAGAACACCTGGGTTTGAATCCCAATTTTAATTCTTACCTGCTGTGTGGTCTAGAATTCGTGCCTTGGTTTTCTTATCTATAAAATGAGGATAATAGCAAATAATAGGATATTTTGAGGATTAAATGAGATAGTTTGCTTTAATTTTTGTAATAGTGCTTGGCACATAGTAGTTGCTTAGTAAATATTAGCTTATTTTTACTGTGAAGTAGTGAATAGGAAGGAAATTGCATGACATTTTGTTGGATAACAGACTTTAGCAATTTCAGCCATTCCAGAGAAAAGCATGGAAAAGAATGCCAGGAACTGCCTGGTCCAGGGCTTGCAGACATCCCTCCTGGCATCTCCTAATAGGGATTGGTCCCCCACAAGCACTTGACTCAGAGTGCTCCTATAAACTTCTGTCTTCTACTACTTACCACAATTACATATTTCAGTGATCTTCCACTCATTTGTCATAGACACTGGTTTGTTTATGGCTACTGGACATCCACTGCTCTTTTTAAATAGCCTCTGAATCTCGGAGGATTTGCCTTTTTCCCTGTTGAGAAAAAGTCTTTGGGAAGCAGTAGGTCAGGAAGTCTCAAACTTTGTTGCTGAAGAAGCCAAATGATCCTCAGAGCCTATTGCAGGCCCCAGCACTGCCTTGGAGTTCTTAAGTATAGACCTAAATTCTGTCCATCAGGCTGTGTGGAACTCTGAGATATAAGTAAAAGCAGAGAGACAGACAGAGAAGGAGGAAGTTTATCATAGGTGCTGCATCCCCTCGTTCCTACCCTGCTTCCAAACTTGATCCCAGCCTTTCATCTGCTTCCTGTTGGCCTCTGAATGTCCTGATAATCTTCCTCTGTGCCTCCCATCTGTTCCAGTTGTCCAGGGTTACACAATCTCTTGCTTGCAACCAAAGGCCTCTAACCAAGACTTATTTGTTGAGTTCCACAGAGAATTGTTCAGTTTCACAGCTGTGACATTGATGTGTATGAAGACTAGTATTAGTTTCCAAATAGCCTGAACTCTTAAATTGGAACCAAGTTGAAAGATTATGGAATAATGAAAAAGCTACAGAATGTGATTGCATTCTGATTCTTAGTTACCTGGTCAGCTTTCTAAAAAAACCTTTCCTGCATGTCACACAAGTCTGGAGAAAGGCATGGAAAGAAAGTATGGAAAACTGCCTCACAGAATAGAAATCAAATATATATACTTTTCTTGGTAACACCAAAATGTAACACTTTTAGGCACTTTGCAAAACCCACCATTCTCTTTCTGTTTCACATTGCACTCTTGTATTACTTATTTCATAGGTCTCTTACCTCTGGTTTCTATTTCTTCCAAAGCCATTATACACTGGCTAATTGAGTCATCTGATCATCAAAGACTTGTATTACAGTTAGTAGTGACCTTGGGAACCAGTTCAACTTTTTGCAGAGGAGGGAAATTGACGATTTTAAAGACTAAACGACTTGCATCATTGGAACTAAAACCCAAGGGTTAGCCCTTCTTTTATTACATCACATGGCCATTCTCGGACTAGAGATTGAAGTTGTTGAATGTAATGTGGTGTTGGTGGTGATCAAATTATGGTTTTCAATCTTATTTGCCATACGACTCTGAAGTACCTCCCACTAGTGTAGGCGGGGTTCTTTTCTCTGCTCTGGGCATGTTAAGCTTGTCCTTGTGACACACTTTGACATTAGAATATGGGCATAAGTGACAGCGTATCAGTTCCAAAAAGCATTGTGCTGCCACCTTCCTTCTCCCTCTTCAAAGCTTTCTGCTGG
The DNA here is from genome assembly GCA_004027205.1 of Ctenodactylus gundi. Classification (NCBI taxonomy): domain Eukaryota; kingdom Metazoa; phylum Chordata; class Mammalia; order Rodentia; family Ctenodactylidae; genus Ctenodactylus; species Ctenodactylus gundi. The sequence continues at coordinate 95,387 of PVKB01005313.1, forward strand.
TCTCCGTGGGAGGACCATTTCCCCAGTAGCCACTGGTCCCAGAATGAGAGACACATGGATGAGAACTAAGTGCAACCCAGGGCCTGAAATGGAGCTGCTCCAGCCATCAGAAAGGATTATGCCTCCTATCTATATGATACAGATGATTGCTGTCTAAGCCACTTGAGTTTGTTACCCAGCATAACTCATCAAAACCCAATCAATACAAGGTTCTCAAGCTCAACAGGATAGTCACTGTGAGAACAGCAAGGTACAGATGGTCTCTAGAAGTCTCTGTCTTAAGATGATTCAACTTACGGTTATTTAACTTGATGATAGTATGAAATGGTTCTGATTTCCACTTTCAGTAGGGTAAATTACATGAGCTATGTAATACTTTCTTATAAAATAGGCTTTGTGTTAGATGATTTTCCCAACTATGGGCTATAGTAAGTGCTCTAAGTATATTTAAGTTGGGTTAGATTAAGCTATGATATTACACAGGATAGGTGAATTTAATGCATTTTCCCTAAATGTTATTTTCAACTTATGATGAGTTTATTGGCACATACCCTACCTTAAATCTAGGAGCATCTATACATGGCTCTTATCTTCCTACAAGCTGTTATCTGAATGAATTTCTTAAATACCAGTGCTTGTGTAATACAGTCTACTCCACTGAGCTCTCCAGGCTCTTTTGCCCTCACCTGCAGCCCATTCTTCAGCCTCACCTCACCTCCCTCTTGTTCCCTTGACAAATCTTCCATTCCAGGCATATTAAAACCATGTGTAAATTTTTGTCCCTAACCTATTTTCTCTGCCTTAGTCCTAAACTTCATGAAGACAACCAGCCTGATCCCACTCATCTCTCTCAATGCAGTTCGTCAGAGAAACAGCTCATTCGTGCTTCTTCACTCTCACCCTCTCCATCAACCTGATGCTATTTTCTCTGTTCTCCTCTGTGCCTCTGTGTTAGAAGCAGTGTCAGTGTAGTTCTATCCTTTTCTTGCACAGATCTCTCTGACATGCAGTCCTGGTTGCTCTCTGTTACCCCCAGGGCACCTCTGGGCATTATCTCTGGTCCAATCTCATGCTAACAGGATCCAGGTGACTCCTGGCACAAAAGAGGGGGTGTCAGAATCTAAGGGAGCAAGCCCTTGAAATGGAGACAGAGTCAGAAAGAGGCCAAGAAGCTTTGGGGCTTTGACCAAGACTTGACCTGGAGTTCCAGCTAAGTCTGTTCACTGAACCTGAGAACTGCTAAAGAAAGTTGGTGAAGGCTTGACTTAACAGCTGGTGTCAGTTAAGAGCTCGTGAAGCCCTAGCAGGTAGGCATCAAGAAGTGAACACATCAAAGGCATGAGGGAGAGTTCCTGCCTGATCATAGTAAAAGAATGTAGCCAGCTGTTTTTTGTCCAGTGTTTCACTGAAGATATTTTTACCAAATAAAATTGGTGAGAGAACTGGAAGAATAGCACAATGGTTAGAGCACTTGCCTAGCAAGTTCAAGGCCATGAGTTAGATTCCCCACTACCGCATAAACTGGGCGCGGTAGTGCATGCCTGTAATCCCAGCACTTGGGAGGCTGAGACACAAAGATTGCTGTGAGTTCAAAGCTAGCCTGGGTTACATTGTGAGTTTAGGACCAGCCTGCACTACAGAGCGAGACACTGTCTCAAAAATAAAACAAAAGCAAAACAACAAAACAAAACAAAACTGGCAAGAGTAGTTTATAAATAGGTTGCCCAAATAAGAGGAAATCCTCTTGAGGCCAATACCATCACTGATACCCTGACTCAGAGCATCAAAACCACCACTGGAAAACTTGAACACTCAAGACCACAGTGTGCACTTCAGTGGACAAAACCTGCAGCCTGCTGGGGCTCAAAGCCAGAGAATGTGCCGGAGGAGAGTTTTATTGCAAAAATCTAAATTTAACCACCTGGAGCTCTTTTTAAACAATCATCCCATTCATATATATTTAAAATAAATCGTGCATCTTGTAGCAGGCAGTCAATATTTCATTATTAAGATGGAAGGTGGAACAGAGTGTTCTTGGCTGGGATGATCCCAGAATCCCAGTCTCCTTCTCAGGACTGCTCAGCATGTGGTAAAAACATTTGTGAAGGTAAATGCGTTTCAGGCCTGACAGATTGGACACTTACATACCTACACAGCAAGCAGCTGCCATTCATCTGAGTGGCACATAACAAAATCTTTCCAAGGTGATGTCATTGTCTCCCAATGTTCTACCAAGTGCCTATAGGGAATATGAAAGAAGAGAATTTTTGGAATGCTTGGTAGATTTAGCAAAATATCTTGGTAAGAAATTCTGAAATATTTCACAGAGCTACAATAGTTAAAACAGTGTGAAACAGTTTTCTAAAAAGGAGATCATTCCAGTTGTTTTCATTTCTTTTAAAAATGTGTATAAACTTTGGGATACCTTGGAAGTCAACATATAAATAGGGGTAAAAGGAAGTTTTTTTTTTTTTTGCAAAGATCAAACTATGAAACTTCATGGTATAAATATGGAGAAATAACCCCAAAGAAGCTCCTGATAACAAAACCTGATGAGTCAGCACACAAGATAACATGACTCAATCGTTTCTCAGAAAATTGATAAAAATATTCTAAATAAAATAGCAAATTTGATTCATCAGCAAATTAAGGCATGGTTTTACTAAAGGAGTATAAAGGTATCAATAATTAAATTTGAGGAAATTTGATTTAAATTTATTGTAATAATAGGTTAAAGGTTTCAAAACCCTTATACAACTATCTTCAGTGCTTTTTAAATTTCAGTGTATGTTAGTCACACAAGGGCATTGTAAAAATGCAGATTCTGATTCAGTATATTTGAAATTGGGCCAAGTTTGTGCCTTTATAACAAGCTCTGGGATGATGCTGATGCTGCTCATTTAGAAATTACACTTTTACTAGCAAGAAATGTGGAATCTTAAGCCCCACCTACTCCAGACCTATTGAGTCACGATTTACATTTTAGTGAGAGCCTTAGGTGATTCACACATTAGAAGTTTGAGGAGCAATGATATATCTAGCTCAGTAGTTTGTAATTCTGGGCAGATATTATAATTACCAGAAGGTTTTTTTTTTGTTTTCTTTATAAGTATAATTCCTAGGCTCCACCCAGATCAACTAAAATAGACTCTGAGTGAAAGGATGCCCAGGCAACAGCAATTTTTAAAGGTTCAGGCAGTTCAGATGTGAAGCCAGTATTGAGAGCCAGCTAAATTGGTTAAGTGCTGAAAAAACATTAGATATAATCTAACATCTATTTCTGACCAAATATTTAGATCTCCCAAAACAGAGGGTTAGTTTCTTAGCATCATTAAAGGATTTATTAAAAATAGCCAACTTCATCAAGGAAAAACAGAGATAATCTCGTTAAATCAAGAATAGCACAGGGATGCCCAGTCCCATTTCCAAAATAATTTGATCTTTCATATAATGAAATTACCAAAAAAGAAGTTGAAGTACATATGTTGGAGAATAAAAGACAAATTTATGCTGATTTCCAGATAGTATATGATTATCTTCCCCCCAAAAAATCAACTTAAGAGAATTGAAGCACTAGGACACTTAGTGATGTGGGCAGAGGCAATGATAAAAATCAAAAAGGTCTTTAATATATCACAAATATGGTAGAAAAATGTAACTTACTCCCAATGTTCCTTCGGGATTTCTGATATTATCCTGGCCCCCTTTCAAATGTTAGGGCACTTTTCCCTCTCCTAGATACATTGAACAGGCAGTTTTTGACTATATTCTCAACTTTTTAAGGGGTTCCATGAAGAGACATTGTGCAGCTCTGTTACTCGGCCGCCATCTTGACCGGAAGTGTTCTTTAAGGATTCTTGGTCATGAAAATTTTTACTTCTCCTTCAATTTTCAGGGATAATTTTGCTGGATACAATAACCTGGGATAACTCTTGCTATCTTTTATAGCTTGGAAGATTTTGCTCCAGGCTCTCCTGGCCTTCAAGGTTTGCATTGAGAAACTGCAGTAATTTGAATGGATTTGCTTTGGTAGAATAATGTCAGTTTTTCTTTTGCTGCTTTTAATATTCTCTCTTTATGTTGTATTTCTGAGGTTTTGATTATGATGTGTTGTGGCAAGTCTTGTTGCTGGTTGAGGTTATTTGTTATTCTGTGAGTTTCTTGTACCTGAAAATTAATATTTTTTTCTTAAACTTGGGAGATTTTCTTGTATGATTTCAGTGAGTGAATAAATTCTTTGCACCTTCAGTGCTGTCCTCTGCTCTTTCTCCCACACCCATAATTCCGAGGTTGGTTCTCCTAGAATCATCCAGCTACTTTGCTCCTTTCTAATTTTGGAATTGTGCCTAATTATGGCATTTGTTTTCTCAGCTTTGTCTTCAAGTTCTGAAATTCTGTCCTCAAAGTGTTTGAGTCAACATCCCCTGCTTTCAAATGTGTTTTTCATATCCTGAATTTCAGCTAGAGTTTTCAAAATTTCCACTTCTCTACCAAAATGTTCCCTCATATCTTGCATTTCCTCATTTACCTCAGCCAATTTTTTAATTTGTGGCTTCTATATGCTCAGTGAGCTTTCTATCCACGAGGACCACTATTTATTTAGTAAGTTCTTCTTTAAGCCTGCTGATCATTGCTTGCTTTTCTTTGAGGATATTTTGTTTGAACTGGATGTTTGACTCATTTATTTGCTTCTTGACTCCCTTCCCTATGAATTCCACCATTTCAGGACCAATGGCATTTGATTCTGAGGTCTCAGGGTATTCTGTGGGTATTCTGTTGTCTTCTTCCCATGTTTCTGTTGTTGAGGGACTTCACTTTAAAGGCCTGGCTGTGAGGTTTCTTTGGATGGCTATCAGGGTGTGTAGGAAGGTGAAATTCCCCTGAGTTCTGTGCTGGGAGTAGGCACTGAGGGAGAACTTAACAGTCTGATGGCCTCTGAGGTGTCTTGTTCACCTCCAGTCCCCTCAGCAAAGCTCTCCTGCCTGTCCTGGCTTCCCTCCCCCAAGGACAGGGGCTCTCCACCCTCAGAGGTATTCCTACTACCCCCAAGCTTTTCAGGAGAATGGTGACCTTCCTCTCCTCTCTGCAACTATCTCTTATCCAGTTTCTTCCTAGGCACTGTTTAAGAGTGATTCCAAAAGCCCTGATGGGCTCTTCTGGTCATTCTTTAACTCTAATCAATTCAGTCTCGAGCTCTTTTTTAAAAACGTCTCTTGCTTACATCATTTCCTGTTATGGCTGCTGAGCACTGCTTCTGACCTGGGCTCCAGGGATCCTTTTCTAAGGGAAGCTCACATTACATTTGTAGTATGCACAAACTGTAGGCTCAATGTTTTGGAATCTGGGCCTACCAGCTGCTATTAATTCCCACTTCTTCTGGATGCACGCTTACTTTGGCCAGTTTTTGGGCAGGCTTTCCTCTTTCTAGATGCTGGTGGCTCCCAGCCATCGACAGTCAGTCTGGGTCTGCTTCCTGGGCTGCTGTTTACCTCCACTTCCTATGTGTTTTCAGGGTTTCTGGCTTTCCTGTGGTATCCTTTCAACTATTAGCGCACTCTTTCCTGTTCTAACTACATTGAAGATGTGGTTTTGACTACATTCTCAACTTTTTAAGTGGGTCTATGAGGAGACATTGTGCAGCTCTATTACTCAGCTGCCATCTTGACCTGAAGTCTCCCTTGCTTCCTCTGGAGTCAAGCTAGTCCCCTGCTTAGCTCATACAGAACAACTCAATTCACCACAAACAGTCATAGCCCCCTCTCTGAGACAGTCTGTCACTGCCCGCCACTTTCTGTGTTTCCAAATTACATGTTTTATAGTCATTTTCTCTACAGATAGCTGTACTCCTGAGAACATCCTTGTAGCCAGCTGCTAAGCTCACACCACTGAATTATTTGTTAGCTTTCATTTACTTAATAGTAACCAATAACATGCATGAATATTTTCTACGAGCCTCTGGAGATGTAGCTGGAGGTGTGCTTGTGATGTCCTTATCAGAGACTAAAAGTAGAGATTACTTCCAGACTTATACAACAGTTGTTCTAATTCTATGGTGAACTGTACACTGTAAATGGTATATAACTTAGGAGCTACTAGAAAAATTAAATTTAAGTATTAAAATTCTATAGCAACTGTCAATTTTTCTCCCTTGGGGAGCCAGGCTATCTATCATGGCATATTAGCTTCCTTTTGTTGATGTAAGAAGTTAGCAAAACTTTGACCCTTAAAGCCACACATATTTTTCTTATAGTTCTCTTCACTGGGGAAAAGGCATTCTGATGTAGCGACTCAAGAAGGAAGTCTGTTTGCTCCCTTATCAGATCCCAGAGGCTGCCCAGATTTTCTTTGACTTATGGGTTCTTTGTCCAGGGTCAAAGCCAGTAGCACGGTGCCTCTTTGTGCCTTTCTTGCTTATTCATCTCCTCTGATGAATTCACATACCTCCCTCATCCACATTTTTTTTTTTTTTTTTTTGATACAGGGTCTTGTTCTGTAGTCCAGGTTGGTCCTTGTTGTGGTTAGGATCTGGAGTGTGCCTCAAAGGTCTCATGTATTTTAATGGAACCATGTGATGTTGGTGGATTGGGGTCTGGTCTGGAGGGGTGGATTGCAGTTAAGTTAGGATTAACGGTGTGTAGTGGCCACACCTGGATGCAGGAGGGACTGGTTACTGGGCGGAGACCTGAAAGGATACATAAGCTGCACCTGCCTTCCTGGAGGACTGGGACTAGTCTCAACTAGCCTCAGCTTGTCTTCC